>CAXIVR010000010.1:34809850-34992350 GCA_964035755.1 Teleogryllus oceanicus | reverse complement strand
CGATATGTTGATAAGCATTAATTCTATTGTCAAAACCAACTTATCACTGAAGACTAGGTAAAGTTGGAAACCCTCTGGACCTTAAGTACTGCTGAGTATGAGGTCGATATGAGTCTTGCAGCACATTATGAACCAATTACGTGAGTAATATTGTTTTGTTGAAGATGTATATATTTGACACGCCCGATAGTCATATTGGCGAGGTATCCCGACGTGTTGTGTGCACAGAGCGGGCTAGGCTGAATAGCGCGTCAACTGGATGTTCTCTCCAAATTGGAGGTGCGTTTGTCAAACTTTGAGCCGCTTGCGTAAAGCTATTAAAGTAAAGCAGAGGGAATATTGAGCGCCGGTGTGGTTTTTGTTGCACGATAACCCAACACGAACCGCCAACCATCCGAACTGCTGAAGCGATTCAAGTGGAAGGTATGTCAACATCCTCCATTCTTAGCGCCATGCGTTTATCGTGTGTTGGATAAGCTGAAAAAGGATCTTGGTAGACGACGATTCCGAGACGATGAGGGGGTGAAAGAAGCTGTCTCGAGGTTGTTAGATAGCGCTGGCGGTGATTTCTACGCATCCGGAACCGAAAAGTCGTTTGACCGTTCTGAAAAAAGTTTACAGTCTCTTGGAGACTATGAGGGAAAGTGAACTTCTATAATGTCATAGCTGAGATGCCATGTATACATGGTTTTGTACATGGCCAAACTTGGAAATGTAACTTATTGGCCCTCGAGAATATAAGATTCTTCGAACGTTATCTCTTTGCACTTGGCAGGTCCAACATCTTAGCTGCCTACGATTGCCAGGTACAATTAGTCCTACTGTATTTTTAAAATGTACGACTAGTTTGTACCTGGCATTGTATTCAGACACGTTTCACCTCTAGTAGACTTCCAGGTCTCTATACAAGAAATCTACGAAATAGTCGAATACTCTTACTTTGAAGAATATGATACTCAAAAGTTTGGAGGATGGGTTTGTATTAATGCATCATCCATCCAACGTTAATTATAAAATCAATTTTTCTCTAATTTAACATTATTGTTTCTATTAACTGAACAGGAATCATCCGTGGATGCCTTGTAAATGTACATCAAGTTGGAGTCGGCGGTGAATACTTACATGTACAAGGAGTATAATAGACCACCAGATTTGTGTCGTGCGTATAGCAGTCATTTTCTCAATAAACATTATCTGCAACTGGTGAATATATCGATACAAGTAGGAAACGATGTCCAGTAAGAGTACGTCTTCAAAAACATACCTATTACCTTTTTTGCTATTAATAGTGAACTTTTGAGTTGAATTAATATTTAAACTTAAACTTATTATTTTCAGGGTACGATTTTGCTTATTTCCTGTAATATTGAAGTACTTTTGAAAGCTGGTGGACGGTTGTCAGGTACATAGTAAACCATACAGTGATTGAAACGTGTATAACTTACGTGTACGTGATATCGACCCCATGCATCACACGCTAGCAAGACATTATATAACTTTCAGCCTTTGGAAAGAATAGTTCAATCTATTTCAACGAAAACTTCCACGATATCCAGAATCAACGAAAGTTCCACGAATTCCAGAAGGTAACGAATCTACTAAATATTATTTCTATTTGTAGAATTTAATTTCACAAGCGATTGATGGTCAATGTTGAGTAGAGAAAGACTACGTTCTCCTACAATTTACAATGTAGAATCTACAATAAATATATTTCTAAATATCAGTTTAATGTTTCTTTCTTTAAAATGTTTCATTTCGATACTTATAATAGATATCCATACCATCAAAAAAAGAAAGTTTGTTTTCGAAATTGTTTTCGAAGGTTAATTTTCTTCAGTAATTACTACAATATGATAAACATTTACCACAAGGAATTTAAGTTTAACAGATTTTTTGAAATAATATAATTTGTAACTCACCAAATTTCTGCATTCTGATACCATGTGATACTGATATTCGTAATTTGCTGAGATTCAATGTACTTACCTGCAAAAGACAATAATATTTTATATTAGTAAACTTTCTCTTACCATTTTTATTTGACAGCCTTGTAGTAAGAAGTAAATATTTCAGGTTATATTAAAGTTCAAAGCGAAAAAGGAAGGAGTAATCAAAACCAAACATTTACAAAACAATAGAAGATTACTTTCGACATTTAGAAAAATAACCATTACAAAACAAATTACTACATTCAGCACGAACACTCGAACTAATGTAAACAAAATAACAGCCAAACCACGGTGGGAAATTTATTTTCAAAATAATCGTTTATAATTTCCTGAAAGTGATGATAAAGAATTTTTGTTCTTGTAGATCAAGAATTTGCATTGAAATCACTTTCTGATTTGGTTGCTCCTTAAATTTTCGAAAACTGATATACAATAAACACAAGGGAAATTTATCATGAAATGGCGACTATAAGTTGCTTATATAAGCTCTCATTGTTTTACAGTGCTATTGACAAATTTTCCCCAGAATATTATTTACTGTGCTGTTTGTACACTGTACTTAAATGATTTATTTTTTTGCCATCAATGAAGTCATAAAATAATTTATTTCTTCCAGGCCATTATCTTCTCATCGAAAAATAAATACCACTCGATAATTTTTACATTTTTTATTTGGCGGTATTGTGTGAGTTGGAATATCATAGATAATCTTTTCGACCGAAACCTTCAGACGGCTTTCGGAACATGTCTCTCAAACAACCATAAATGATAATTTGTTTGAGAGAGGTGTTTTGATAGTCGTCTTGAGGTAGATTACTGAACGATCCTTCGGCCCAGCTTGAAGGATGAGTTGGAGACAATTTGAGAGCATGGCCTGGATGCATAAACATATCTAAGTATCAATTATGCATTCATTTTTAAGTATCCGTATACGTGAAAACTACGGCTATTTACATTCAGTATGAAATCTTCAGTTTCATTAAAAATGATCATCAAAAAGTAAGTTGCATACTGTTACAAATATAACTGAAGTACACAATTGTTTCCAATCGTGGTAAGTGCATATTCAATTACATGTTATTTTGTTAAATTATGACTTAATATTGTATAATGACTTAATATATAAAGTATGACTGTTCTTAGTTTTTCAGCAAATTTTTTTTTTTTTTTTTTTTTTTTTGGAAGTGAGTGCATAAGTACCACGTTCGGTTGTCAAATATCAAGCCCTTAGTGACTGAACTTCAGATGCAATTCTCCCGTATATGGAATTTTCAACACATTCGTGCACGTCACACCTCACAAATCATAAAAGGTAATGATATAAATCTTCTTCCAGCTTGCAACCAATGATTTGCTCTAGAGAATAGACTAGAATAGTGAATGCGTCAATAGAAGTTTCAATGAAATGAACTCAAACATATTTTAAACAATTATGTTTTCTGAAATAATACAGTTCTGACTCTTTAGTTTTCACAGTACCTTTATAACTCTAGTTAGTTTTCTAGAACATACATTTGTGATTAATTTACCAAACGAATTATCAAAATACATTAACTTGTTGTGGAGATAGGATATCTGAAATAAAATCTGCATTTTGGCCAATTAATTACGAACAAATTGAGAAAAAATTGAATCATTTGACCTCAAAAAGCATATAGAAATGATATGTACAAGGGAAAACAAAATAGAAACAATATACTTGATATGATTTCCTAAGGTAGGCTGCTACCTTAAATTTAGATATGTTATATTTCTCTAATGAACATGTTTTTTACAGCTAAGAAACACCCTCCCTTCCAATTACTCTCTTGTCTCTGCACTTCTCAGCAAATCAGCTGTATGTTGAACTTAGCAGATTTGCTGTGAAGTGTAGAGACAGTATGAGAGCCAGTTCTTCGAACATTTGAAACACACCTTTCTTAAATGACATCAACTTGGCATGCACCAAGGGAATGTGTCTAGAGCCACTTGATGCTATCATACAACAGATCTTTTACTTTATGGCTCTTCGTTATGGAAGGAGAAATATCCATAAGTATGAGAGAGAATTATTTGGTATTTCAACTTATTATCGAAATTTTCCTACAGTGTGACAACAAAGTTGAATGATATGTTTATATCTATTGTACTCTAAAAAAAGAGGGAATGAAGTGTGGGTAGTAGTCTCATGAATGAACATTAATTAATTAAAGCTTTACTTAAGAACAGAACTTTAACACAAACTAACACTTTAACATATAATTACGTCCAATCTCAATTTAGGAATTTTATGTTAAATCATAAAACTACATTTTACTACACACGACTATGACATTAATACCCCTTTAGATTTTCTTTGAAGAGAACTGGCATCTTACGAAGAGAAGCTAGAAATTCCTAAACAACTATTTGTGCTGCCTGTGTTTTAACTGGATTTTTTTAAAAATTTATTATCCTTCATTAATTTCTCGAAAATTCTATCTTTTGCCTAAATCCCTGGAGATTATGGTTAGTGAAAGTAATGAATCAGTGACATACTTCCATCCGTGTACAATGTCTTGTCTTCGTCAAAAGTTTTGTATTATATCTATAACTTTTATTGTGTTAAAATTACAAATCACAGTAAAAATTCTTGCTGAAGATGATGTTTACTTATGAAGAATTTATAAAACAACGTTACAGAATTTTATCTTTTACAATGATATATTTCAACCTTCTAATTTGATGACTGGTTGATTCTTGCACTTCACTTGAAGTTCAGTTTCATCTGACATTCTAGGATAATATAATTGTTTCAATTTTTTTTCGATTCATTGGACCTCCAAAGTGAATAGAAGTTTGTACCATTTACTGATAACGTCTTCTTCGTACTGCAGATAGCATCACATTTGACTTACTAGTGTACGAAAAACAGATGAACACTTTTCTGTCTTGTTAACTTCAACAGATCCTAAGTTTTCTTCAAGTGGTGCTCCTTTTGATTAGTGACACCATCAACCGGCATCATATCTAACACGAGGAGTACAACGTTATGCCTATTCAATATTATTACTTTCTCACCTTAAAAAGTTCTTCGTAAGAGGAGAAAGTGCGAAGAAAACGGAGAATTTTTCGTTATGTTTAAAGTCGAAAAAATGTCTACTTGCTGTTGCATAAGAATCTACATACCTGATTAGAGAGCGTGTGATTAAAGTGAAATTATGAGAAGAGATACTCTTCTGGAAGTTAACATTTCAGTCGGCAAGCAATTAATTTTCAGCAACGAGCATTGACTTCTGCAAAATTGTTTCAAATTTAATTCACTGTCTAGATCTCAATGAACATTAGAATACATGTATGTGACGACAAGATCACCATTTCATGCCTTTTAAACTAGTTTTAAAACGTTTAAAGACGTGAAAATGTGAAAATGTTGCCACATGAAACACTTCAAGAATGATCTAAAATAAAGAAGTCGACAATTGCAAGTAATAATGTTGTGAAGTTACACTACTTACATCAAGGAACAAAGAAGATTTAGGTAGAAGAAAGATTCAAGAATTATTTTCAAATATGATAGCACTATAATAATTTTTTTTAAAGAATGCTATTTTCAATACGTGATTGTAAAGAGGATTTTCAAACAAAATATTTTTCTACATTATTCTTACAGAGAAAAGTATATATGGCTGCAAATATCGTAAGTGACGAAGTCATTATTGGTAGATATTAAGAACATTTTTGTAATTTTCTTGAAGTTTTTGGGCTACCAGTTCATGTTACATTATTGCGATTTGTTTATGGATGTTTTAACTTAATCTTTAATCTTTTTACAGGGAAGAAACAGAAATAACTTATCTCTGTTCTTCACCTTTCCACTAGGACCCTGGATTTTCATGTTCTGCATACTTGAAGCTAGGGGAGTCTATCCGATTATTTTCCTTTAATTTTTTTCTTCCTTTAAAGTTTTTCATACTTTAAGTGGACACGACTGTAACAGTGACTTGTGCAGGCGACTTTACTCAAATAGTTCCAAAACAATTACCATCATTAATACGTATCACTGCCCACTTACAGTTTTCTAGAAGTCGTTTTTGGATTTTCAGTTTTGGGGAACGGATTTTGCAGAGTTATCGTGTTTGTGGGTATTCAAAGACCTCACTTTGAGTTACGAATAAATCTTTTCCTGGCGTAAAGTACGATATGTTTAATATAAAATGTTTGAGTAAGGCCGTCCAGCGTTCCTACTCAAATTGCTCTATTTTCCTCAGCACAGCACAGTACACATAATTAATATGTAAAAATTTCTCATATCTCGTAGGAAATTTCTTATAAGCCTAATACACATTTTCCGGATTACTACATTTTTTTGTTTTGTATTAAAATAAGGGAACTCTAAAACATTTCATTGGCTTAGTGCATTTTATTTATTTGTTCTGAAAAATTATATACTCTTTTCATCACATTTTAAATATAAAGAGACAGAAAAGTGAAAGTTACAATTATAATACCGCAGAAATAATGACACAAGTCCTTTTGAAACAACTCAATAACTTTCTGCAATTTGTCACTAGTAAAAGTAGTTAATTAATGCAGCATGCTTTTTGAATAGCATTCCTTTGTGGTATCTTTCTCAATCTTTAGATTTTTAGAGAAAATACGTCACCTGCATCAACCCTTACCCCCCAGGGTTTGTACTCAAAGAGGTGTAAGCTACATATTATGAACATCTTTCATCTTTTGAGTACAAACCTTGTGAAGGTACCAATCTGTTGATGTGTCTAATCTGGGAATACAAGATAAGGAAGGAATTATTTCTGTGTACAATCAGCAAATTTGATAAATAGCTACCACACAAAATGACCCAGTCTGTTTCAAGGAATTAAGGTAACGTTGTCAGAGTAGTTAGTGTCAAATAAAATAATCTTCATCCTTAAAACTAAACTGCAAATGAAGGGAAAATAATTTTGAATTTTATGATGCATTTTAAGATGAGCAGGGAAGAATGAAGCTAAAACTGGAACGTTTAAAATTTTTGAACAAGAATATACTGTGAGATTTGGTGTCGCGTACAAGTAAGAATTTTGATGCTCAATTTTCAGTATGTTTATAGTTTTTCAATAACATATAAAAACCACATTTCATATTTCATTTGTATTGATGGTCATTTTTTTAATTTCAGATTTCAAAATGCTAACTATGACACTAGAGTAAACACGTGAAGAAAACGGGGTTGAACACAAGAGTGTGGCCCCAGAGAGAGGAATCTCATATCTCTTGTGACGTTCTACATGTCCAATCGTTCATGAAAGTCCAGAACGTCTGAAACAAGGTATGCTAGAAAGAGACTATTAATTAGAAAGAGGCAGTTCGTTTACCTATGGAATTCAATTTTTTAAATTCCCAGCATGGCTTGGACATACCAAAAATCTAGCTGAAATTCTAAACGTTGAATAGCCAACTTTAACAATTTTCTTTTGCGTGGACGTTTATTTCCTCGAGGTAAGCCTGTCTATAATCATTTTACAATCAATTATTTATTTAATTGTCGACAAAATATAAAAGTTTTCATTGTATTATCATGAATTAATTTTTAATTTATTAATACAAAGTAATTTTTTATTTTCTTTTTTGTAGTTAACTGCAGAGAAGATCGTTACCTTACACATTAATATTATCTACATTTCTACAAAAGTTTTCAAACCACGACATTACCCCAATGGTTAAATGTCGTAATAAGGAAAATAGGCGTTGAATAGTACGAGGACCATTGATGAGTTCAATTTTCCATGATCCTGGTATTATTCTACCTCTGTTTCTCTATTCCAACGAACGCTTAACAGGATAAAACAGCTTATGTGAGAGAATTATCGTTCGTTCATCGAGGGATATGGAATCAAATATCGATAATAGTATCTGTGACATAACAGGATCGTCATGAAAATACAACAATAATGACAATATAATAATAAATATCTTGTACCTTCGTTTTCAGCAAAGAAAAACCTAAATACAGGAAGAAAAAAGTTTTTTCTGTGAATTCTGATGAATTTTTAATTTATCGAAAAACATAGTCTAGTTGGGACTAATATGATGACAAATTCGGATTTAGTAAGTCAAAATACATGACAATTTGGTATGTTAGCAGGTCAAAATAGTAAAAAAGTTGGTACACCGAAACAAAAAGGGGCTTTCGTGGGTTGTTTATGTTAGTATTATGAAAAAATGGCCAGATGGACTGATTATGGCGTTGAATTGGGATTCAACGGGTTGAAGAATATGAGCTTATTCACAGATCAAGAAGTATGATTCTTTATTTAGTGGTACAATATTCTTCTCAAATCGAAACTGAACAACCTTCTCTTACGTTCTCTTCATTCAGATAAGTGCATTAAAATTCTTTATATTTCTAACAAATTTATGATGTCAACTTTTAAACCAGAATTGAATATCTTATAAAATCAATTAGCGCTCATCTAAATAATATTATCTAAAAATCGTCGACTAAAATGAAACTGTTACTATCTTATATCATGTTCCAAATGCTACACAACGGCAAGAATCAGGACACTGTAGTATTATAAGGTAATTTTAATATATTGATAAATCTATACTAAACCTTGAAATGAATGCAGGTGTTTCAAAGTACAAAGTTTATTATTATGTTCTATTTTTTTCATTTCAGATCTGCAATAATCAAGAGAACGAAACTTTGCAAAACGTTCTACGGGATACAGATACTGACTAGTAATAGGAACACCCAGTAAATTTCCATGGGTGTACCTTTTACTAGTCACCATCTGCATTCTACCACAACACTCTGGAAGTACAGATGGCTCTGACAGAATCCATAGTTCAAACGACTGAGAACTGCTGAGTGAGAAATATATGAGAGTCGCGAGAGAAATACACAAAATTTTGACGACGGTGGAGATGTATCTCTTCAGTAATCTCCAGTGTATCTGCTGCCAACTGTCAGTTTTCAAGCAACGTTTTCCTATAATGAGGCGTTCCTAGAAATCCGACCATTTGAGTGAGTATATAGTTTCCGGGCACGTCTATTGCTGCTCCCGGAAGATGGAACCTATTGCATGTTATATTTCGGGATATATTGTTAATGATTCTCGGTGCGTCAACTAAGGAGGTCATTAATCCCGTAAGTGTAGTGCATGTTTTTATTGGTATGTGGCGGTGATCTTCGCCCGCTGGAAGGCGAGATCCGGCGCCGACTTATCGTCGACAAGCGGGGTTTTCCCTAATCAGGAATCTCCTATCAGCAGGGCACTGCCCCAGCGGGGACAATCTCTAAACTCCCAAGCGGTCTCCCGGCATGTATGGTAGTGTAGTGCATGTTAGTGTAAGTGTGTGTGTAAGGGGTGAAGATAGGACAAGGAAGAGGAAGGAAAGACTGCTCCGGCATTCGCCTGGTGTTGATCGGAGAAACCATGGAAAACTACCCATCAGAACAGCCGGCCGCTAGAAATCTCCTCCTGACAGTGACTGAATTCGACGTAGCTGACAAGATAGTGTCGAAAATCCTGCTGGCGTCAGGACTCCAACCTAGCTCCTCCCAGTCAGAGGCACTGCAGTGACATCAGTTGATGCACTGAGCCACCTCTTCATGTGTAAGAGCTGAATGTGAGAGAAAGGGAGGGACAATGAGGAGGAAAGGAAGATAATCTGTGACACATTTGTCTGGGTTCTCGTCTAGCATTCGCCAGGTATTGATTAGAGCAAGTAACGATTAGAGCTGCCTGTGTCTAGATTAATCCTGCTCCAGGCAGTGGTTGAATTCAACCTAGCCTATCTAGCTGTCTTGAAAATTCTCCTCCATCGGAAAACGCACACTATACAACGACGTTGTAGGGACCGAGCTGTTGCCACTGAATTACGGTCTTGTGTCTGAGTCTTGTAATTTTTAATAACTTCTCTTTTAATCTTAAAGTTTTTAATAGTGACCAAACAGTTAGTTAGTTAGTTAGTTAGTTAGTTAAAACACCAAACAGTTAGTTAGTTAGAAATTATTAAAAAACAGTGATTTACAACGAGTTTAGCAACGTTTTACTATTCTCTCAAGGGCGAGAGCGAGAGAAATATGGGGGAGAGGCTATCATCACCGGTGGCGATTGAGGAACAAGATGTGCCGTCATAGTGTTGGATTGTGAGGGAGCATCTGGTTCCTTCATTGCCGCTGGCCACCGCACGTCCCCAACCCTTCCACGAAAACCCGACGAATGAATCCGGGACATTACACAGAGAAAGTATTGTCAAGGTTTCAAAACGAGGTCTACAATTGAAAGGTGCCCCCAAACAATGACAATAGAACCGCTGACAAAATGTGCAAGAGAGGCAATGAAAAAACTTGAGATTATGCTATATCCAATATAATAATAATAATAATAATAATAATAATAATAATAATAATAATAATAATAATATTTATTCCCTTGAGTTTCAGAGATAATGTACATTGTCGTAAATCATTGTTCTGTTGCTACTAGAGCGCTCCAAACTGCTAATCGCTGGTTATGCGAGCATTTTCTTTCTAGAACAAGTAGCAAAACTGTTAGACCCCAGCTGCAAACTGCGAAACTGTTAGAGCTAAGTTTACAGGACATTACTTCCTGTCAACTTCGGTGCGGACCAACCATTGTTTGCTTTGAAGCGAGGTCTAGATCATGCTCTTCGATTGAGAACCTCAGTTGTTGTTTTGGTGGCTGTTCCTTGATTGACCTTATGCAGTACTCTGCCTTCAACCTGGGTCTCATTTCCTGGGGTTACAAGAAAAATAAATAGCCTATAGGTAATATGCACATTAAAAGCTAGCGGTTATGATTGAATTAATCTCAGAGTGAGAAGATTTGTATTTTTTCTGAACACTTATTTTTATACCAGAAATTGCACTCATTGCTAATGAGTTTATTCAAGTACCATATTCATTTATGTTCAACGCTGCATCCTCCACTGAAAAAACGTTTTGTAAGGCTGCATACCAAAAATTTACGTCGTAATGGAGCTCCCGGTTGAATCACATTGTCCCCTTATTCTAGCTCCTGACCTAGAGGCAACTCTACATTTAAATCGGACTATACGCTAGAAGTATGCTCACTATTTATTTTATTTGAAAATAATGTTCCTGAGTTCCTCGTATGACAGGGCGGTTAATGGTATATATGATACGCAAAATTTTCTGTTCAATAGTAAGTGGTATTCTGAGACATCACAGCAAACAACTCGTGGTCTAATTGGGTTCTACGCGTATGAGAATCAAGAATCGTTCGAAGCAAAAAAAAATGAAGTGCACACAGGATGGGGAAGGAAAGATTCCGCGCGGTCAACGACTCATTGACAGTGCTGCTACGCCATCCGCCTAGAAATTGATCAGAGGAAACAACGGAAACGAAAAATCCGGCCTATGTGAGTTCTTTCTAAGGTTGTATCATCATTTGAACCGTCTTATTAGCTTTCCTTCAAAATTTGTAACTGTTGGGAATATAGCATAGCACCTTCCGGACTACAAGGATCATATTCAGCCTCAACTAGGGTCTCTATTGCACTTGGTAGTAATTTAGCCCTAGCCAATTAAATCGTTGAAAGTATTTGAAAATATGAATTGAAAATCAGAATTATTTCAAACTAACCTTGAAACAATTAATTTTAATTAATTAAACAATTGTTGAGAAGCATAATTTTGAGTACAATGGTCATCATGGAGCACGAATAGAGGCGAGGAGAATAAATTATTTTATATTAGTACAAGCTTAACAATTATGTATTAATAGACAATTTTACATTATAAAAACAATTTTATCATGTAAAGCTGCTTCTTAAACTGGTCGTTTAAAATAATTGTTAAATTCAGTGTAGCAGAATTAAATTACATTTAATAATTTTCATGTAACTTTCAGATTGATATTATTATTTTCCTACCCGTTGAAAGAAATAATTTATCTCACGGCAGGGATACGGACTCACCATTGATGCATACGAGTTAATAAAAGCAAGTGTCGAATCATTTGAAAAAGTACAATAACGAGCATCTCTTTATTCGTCAGCCTTCTTCAACAAAGATGACTACTAACAACGGTGATTTCTGCAATGATTACTCTTTTCAGCGTAGCTTCACGACTCAGTCAGTTCTGTTGTAGAATCTCGACTGTCTGATCCGTGCAGTTATGGTGGAGGAGTCCTAGCAACGGATTCTTGATGTCATCAATGTATAACACCCGAAAACTAAAGTGGTCTATGAAGGCCACGTTAAGAAATAACTCTGATGAGCCCAATTCAAGATTAAATAATTTCTCCGTAATACTTTAGTTACAATACTAACTTAACGTAACAACAGGAACGGAAAGTTTCTCTTTATCAACGACATTTGTTAATGGTTTATCAGTACCTCGTCTGCTAAAAATTCGAAATGAGTTGTAACTGTAGATGACGTCGAGTAATCTTATTTCATTACGCACGAGTACTATTATTAAGTACAAGCACAGCAGGGCCTTGAAAAGCGGATCATGGTTAGTGTTTATAATCTTCAAAAAGCAATGATGTGTGTTTGTGTATATGTACACACACACACATACACACACACATACACACACACACACACACATATATATATATATATATATATATATATATATATATATATACGTGTATTACAGTAAATTTATATACGTGAATTATACTAATATATTATTTTCCTACGTTTCAGATAATTTAAAATACTCCGGGAGGAAATTGTTACGTATTTGTTCCAATTTCATTTGTTAAAATTATTATTTGAAATAAACAAAAACTCATCAAATATTTATTTTCAGTTCCTCATATTTTCACCTGTCTACAAATGCAAGAACACTGAACAACCGGAAGTTTAGATAATTGCATTTCAATAATAGTACGTTATGTAACAATGAAAAGGGAATTCGAAATCAAGGCCAATTTCTTGCTTCATGTTAACACTCTGGTGTCATCGGGAAAGTATTATTCTAATTTGAATTGTGATACCAAGCAATTTTTATTGTGATTTTATTATTATTTCATGTGTTTCAGATTGCGTCGAGCCGCAACAGAGGAGGCAAACTAAATGTCTTTTTGTAGTATTTACAGCAGTTAACACATTAGCAGGCAAGTTGAAAATATTGAATATCAAATATTGAATAGTTGAAATATTGATTGATATCATACAATTGACTGATTGATAAGTGTTCCCGGGTAAGTCATCTGCTAATGTCTTTACTCCCGTAAGTGTATAGCGTTACATTTCTCGGGAAGTACCGGTGATCATCCCACGCTGGATAGTGAGTTCAGGAGCCGACCTATCGTTCGGCTAGCGAGGTTTCGCCCCATCAGGTCACCCCACCAGGTACACCAGCGGGGCTCCGCCGCAGCCGGGGCAAGCTCTAAGCTCCACACCACATTCCCGGCGTATGTGGTAGTGTACTGCATGTAAGTGTAAATGTGTGTAAAGGCTGAGGGTAAGGCAAGGAGAGGTAGGAAAGGTCGCGCACGGTCATGGCTCGTTTGTTAGGGTACTGTTCCGGCATTCGCCTGGTGTTGATAGGAGAAACCACGGAAAACTACCGATCAGAGCAGCTGGCTAGCATTCTCCTGCAGAAAGCGACTGGATTCGACCTAGCTATGTTGCTAGTTTCGGAAATTCTTCCACCGTCGTGACTTGAACCTAAGAAATCCCGGTCAGAGGCATTGCAGTGACATCAGTTGATGCCCTGACCGTGAGGTTCTGGAGTTCGAGTCCAGGCGGTGGCTGGAATTTCAACACTGGCTGGATTTCAACACAGGTCGAGTTGAGCTGTTGTCTAGGGAATTCTGGTTGCCGGCTGCTCTGATCAGTAATTTTCCGTGGTTTCTTCAATCAACACCAGTCGGAGCATAACCCACGCGCGATCTTTCCTTCCTTTTTCTTGTCCTATCCTCACCGCTTTCTAATACACAAACTTACATACACTAGAATATCGCGCATACCGAGATACCAGTAGAGCTTGTCCCGTTTGGGGCGGTGTCCCGCTGGTAGGAGATACCTGGCTACTCGGCAGCGAGAAGGTACCTGCCCCGCTAGCAGACGTGTAGGTCGGCGCCAGATCTCACCATTCAGTGGGGGACGATCATCGCTCCCTCTCGAGGAAACCCACACATAAACATATGGGACTAATAACCATAGCAGTTGACACGCTTAGAAACACGAAATAATCAGTCAATTATTTAGGCACTGTGTGTTTGGCTGGTCACGTTCGGAAGCAGAGATGTTGGTGTTCCAATCAAACGCCAATGTAGAATGAGTTGCATTCCCTTCAGGGGTAATGTCCCTGTACGTAATATGAAATATCCGAACACATGTTCATTGAGAAAAATAAACTATCATCTTCACACCCCTTTACAATTCCTAAAAGTGGATTTATTCTTACACTTGTAGACCCCTGTATACGTACTAATGTGATCAATGGTATTCA
Organism: Teleogryllus oceanicus; assembly: GCA_964035755.1. Taxonomy (NCBI): domain Eukaryota; kingdom Metazoa; phylum Arthropoda; class Insecta; order Orthoptera; family Gryllidae; genus Teleogryllus; species Teleogryllus oceanicus. Next base: position 34,977,970 of record CAXIVR010000010.1, on the reverse strand, counting down.
AGTCTATCTTACTAACGTTGACTAATTATTATATTAAAATTTTGACTTTTTATGTTATCTTTTCAGATTTTCCTGTTATTTATGAAGTTTGGCGCTGCTTGCACTGCATTTTCATCCTTCACACTTTCTGAAAATAAGCGGTGAAGTACTATGAAGGTGTCGATAATATCCAGTTCTACAATGACAAGTGGTTGCCAAAGGACCAACATGGGAACTTTGTATTTGCTGCATGGCAGATTGCGGGGAATCCCCTTCCATAGAAAACAACTGGTGATACGTATCTTCTATTCCATGTATGTAAGTTTGCTCTTTTCGTCAGGACATAATATACCCAAAAAGCTACCGGACAGTGTATTGACGTGTGCTTTAAATTGTTAATTATACCCTTATAAAATACTTTAAATTTTTTTAATTTAACTATAAACAATGCAATTTTATTGTTAACATATGTCTTAATTTACGTCAATCCATCTGTTTTAATATCATCTTCATAATTAATCATTTATTTCCAGAATTTTTCAAAATCACTTATTTCCATAACACCGCCATTTGTAGCCAAATTTGCTCGTCCATTTTGTGCCAGTGAACTGGTGTCACAAAGACCACAAAGCTACCTTGGTGTGATGAACCACCCTCGGAGCTGACTGGCTTCAGCGTATTCCTAAGGTGACTCGTCACTTTGAGTACTGCGATTGGTTAGGTGACTTACGGAAAGTTGAGGGGAAGGGGGAGGGCGACTTACTCAGAAGGCGTTTTCCAGTAACAATGCACCATTTATTAATAACTAAAGGAGAGACGGGGAACGATGGATTGAAGGGAGATGCTTAGGAGTCGAGATTACTGATGACGGACTCTTACCCCATCTCCCCGTGGACCAGTCGTTCCGGCGGGGGCGGCAACAGCAGCGACAGCACCCTGGGAGCGTGTCGTCACCATCCTGAGAGTCGTCTGGAGTCGGAATCGGCAGTCGGAGAAGCAGTTTCGTTATTCCGTACGTCACTGCTCGTCACTGCCCGTCACTGCCCGTCACTGTCCGTCACTCTCCGTCAGTGCTCGACACTCTCCGCCACTGCCCGCCATTCTTCGTCAGTCTCCGCCATTCTTCGTCAGTCTCCGCCACTCTCTGTCAGTCTCCGCCATCCTCCGTCAGTCTCCGCCACTCTCTGCTACTGTCTGCCATTCTCCGTCAGTCTCCGCCACTGTCTGTCAGTCTCCGCCATCCTCCGTCACTCTCTGTCATCCTCTATCACTCCCTCTGGCTCTGGCGGGCCCGTTTATATTGGCCGACTTGCATTCGGCAGCGTTTTTTGGAGGCCCCTGCCGGAATGTTTTGCGACCCTGCGTGCCGCTTGCCTTGCGCGTTTTCCTGGCGCGGGGTGATGTGGTAATGGCGGTTCGCCACATTGGGATCTACTAGTGATGATCGTCTTTTTTATTTTATTGATCCTAGTTTTGGTCTGTTAGGCTTTTCAAGTTTTCAATTATAATACTATAACATTTCTACACACAATTAAAAACGCGGAAATATTTACACCTTTTAAATTAAAATTGATTAACTAATTTCAAAGGAGGTTACAGGGAAGATCAACTTTTAGAATTTGTTTCTAAATACTTTTTTCTTGTTGTTCTAGAATTTAAGAAAGCGTAAACAGAAAACACTTCTTCCCATAGTACGTCTCAAACAGTTTTTAACTGTTTTTAACGTTATAAATATCACATTTACTGTTTTTTTTATTTACATTACTAAGGTCGTAGTAAAGCTTTAAGAATGCGTTTATTTGTAGAATAGGGATTTTAAATGTCACCCTTGTTACACTCTTGGGGAAAATGGGCAGGGAAAAATGGAGGGTTTGTATAGAAATGAGCAAGTTGATCAGTCCATTTGGTTTGTATTAGTATATCTTCATTGGTTCATTGGGACTATAGACAGTTCTTATTTGAATTTCCTCATTGCGAAAACGCCAAGGTGCATTTACCTATACAACGTACCTATCCAACGTATGTAATTATTTTTTTATAATTTGAAATTTATTCAGGCCAGCCTGTATGACCGAGGTAGCTGCGAGTTTGTACCGCCTCAGCGCTTCGGTTCGAAAGCTCGCGGGTTCGAGTCCCGCCTTGGGCATGGTTGTTTTTCTCTCATGTCGTGGAGGGTCTTGCATCCTGCTGATCTCAAATCAGAGTTAATCGCACGTGCGTTGGTGTCTAGTGTATGGTCGAGTATGCGTCCCATCGGGAGGAAAAGGACAACCGGTTGCATAAAAGCCCTTGAATGAAGAATAAATTTATTCAGTAGCGTCTTGATCTTGACGTCTTGAGAGGGGTTCCGGTAGGACGATTCTCGGCGACGATTCTCTGCAGACGTCCGCTCCGAAGGCCTTCTTTGCAAATTTTGATTCACTGCCAAGGAGGCACTCGGAACCTCGTCTACAAAGCACACAATGACACGGCTCAGCAGCGACTGTTCCGAGTTCTGATTTCTATTCCTCTTCGCTCCATTATTCATTACTTTTAAGTCCGTTTTCTTCATTATTTTTATTTAATTCTGTTTCCTTCCTTTTCCCTGTTTTATTCTGTATTTATTTGTATCTTCTTGGGTTAGTAATTTATATTGAGTCTTTTTACACTCAAAAGTGTAGTTGGAAAAATATTTTGAGCAATTTCTTATTATTTGCTTCCTTATATTACAAAATGTTATATCTTAAAAATGTGCACTTGTGAGGAATTCTTGCATTTTTTTTCTAAAGTCCCTATTTTGCACTGGAAAATGTATGGTACTACACAATGATATTTATTTAATCCATAATCCCACACACCTAACTATATTTATTTAAAAGAATTTCAGAAAAATCTGAATGGGGCCTTCAACAGTATTACATTAAAATCTTTTATAAGCTGTCTTGGGAAAAGAAAAGCGTGTCATTAGAAAGCAAGATAAATTGCAAAGAATCAAGACAAACATTTAAGAGACAAGAAACTTACTAGAATACTTGAAAAAAGTTAGAGAGTAGTACAGAATTTAATTTTTTAAATGCAGAAAAGAATTGAGAGACAAAAGCTCAATCAATGATTTGTAACCTATAGAATCGCAGTCGTTCGTATTTTTCGTCATCTGGTTTCTTTTTGGTAACCTACTGTTTTGTGAAATCCAGAACAACGTAGAACATTCTGAACGTAAAATTATCTACGGGTTGTTAGCAGGGAGAAACTCGGAAAAGTCGTAGGAAAAGATAAATCTTCTCTGATGAAGACGACTAAGCCCAGAGAAGCCAAAAGTCAAGTTGTAATTTTCGTTGTTGAGGTAAATGAGGGGAGAGAGATGGAGAGAGGGAAAGTGTCGGACTGTTCTTCGAGAATCTCAGCTCTATTTCAAGCCCTAAGTTCTAAGACAAACGACTAGAGAACAAATAGGGAACTTACATAACGGAATTCTCGAGATAAAATCACAGAAAAGTTCAGAGGGAAAGAAACCACATTTTGTCGAGGGAGACACGAACTCTAAAATAGTAGAGGAAATGGTCACTCATAGATCACACAAGTTGAGATATGAAGGTTCATAAATCTGAAACCCAAGTGGAGCTGAATGCTAAAGTAAAATGAGGGTGGGAGGTGGAGAATATTGTGACGATTTTCAATGACGTTCAATGTTCCACATTAATTATTCATGTTTCTCAGACATTGCATAAAAATTATTAGCTTATTTCGACGTCGAAAACGACCTGCATAGAAACGATCAGGTAGTTTGATGGTATGATTCGATTCATTGTTGAATTGAATAGATGGAAGAAGCTTCTAGCTAAACTAGGCAATTCTCTAAAGCTCGTTATGACCAATTGTGTCGCAGGGGCGATAATGGGAAGGTTGCAGCAACTCTATTTATCAAGTAGGTACCATTGCAGAATGAAATGTATTTAAGGTCACGATGCAAATATAATGTAAGTAATTTACCGTATTGCACATTGAAACAACGATAACCAAGAGGCGTGAAGCAGAAATTACTTAAATTAAGCAGAATGTGTCATAAATAAGCTTTAGACACACTTGTTATTACTTGAGCAAAGTGCTCCTAATTCTGCCAATGTTTGTACACAGTACTCGTTTATCCTGTTTTACACTCTACAGAAAGTGAACAAAAAAGGATATTATTTCTACGAGGCACTGTTTTGGTTTCAAAAATGGGTGAATGAGACCCAGATTTTTATAGGCTATATCGTTTTCTTGTAAGTAATCGTGATGAAAGTATTTACTCTGGACACGCAAAGGGCGCTGAAGTTCAAACATCTTTTGGCATTGCATTTAACCTACTAGAGAAATTACGACTAGCAAAGAACGAGTCATTAAAACACGATATGTGACAAGCGCTTCACTCCTCTCCACAAATCACTGAAGAACAGAATACAGTATCCCGAACACTAAAACAAAATCGGAGCACACGAATAGTAACTGAGATAAGTTCCGGGAAATGTCACCAGGAGAGCGGTAGTCCTACTGGACGTTGTGATGATAATAATAATACGTAATGATAATAACGCATGCGTCAGTTTTTCGCAATGATTTCTTCCTGTCTGGTCTGTCACTTTCTTGCATAAAAAATGTTGATTGAACGACTGTGTAAAGTCGTTACACAAGATTGCATGCTCTCTTCAGGTCAAAGCCAAGTCATTTTTCTTTACTAGGAAATTTGGAGACCGTCTTCATTCTAATAGGATGTAAAGCTGACTGCTTTGTGTCATTAGTTCGATGTCCGAATACAACCATTTTTTGTTTATAAATTTCAATAAAATATTTTGTGAAATATGGGGTATGGACTAATGGGCTCGACTAGATAGTTCATTGCTGCATTTTCGACAAAATAACATCCTTCTAACATATTGGTTTAGTGGTGAGTTGTAGTTGACATTTACATAATTGAAATGATTGGTGTTGTCGTTGTGAACAATACTATTTATTTCAATATGAGCAGCTTTCGATGGCATAGTCGTTTTCGTCGTAGTCGTTTTTGTGACTCCCAGACAGCAGAAAACTGATGATGATGGTTAAGCCATCGAAAGCTGCTCTTATTGACATAAATAGCATTGTTGACAATGACAACGCCTTCAATCATTCCTTCTAACATACTTGTACTATTTATTATCACATTCTTTGTATTGTAATGGAGGTTTTACAGATAATACCGTGCGATAAAAACATTCCTATGTAGTGAAAGACGTCAAATTGCAACATTAATATTATTATTTCTCAAAATAAACACAATGGGACATCGGGTGATCTAAAGAAAAGTTATTAAATTCATATGTTGAATTGAGGACCCTTTCAGGTCCATTACCGTACAGATTCATAGTTAATAATTTTCGAAGCCATGTGCACTGTGTTATTGTTTTTGCGTATGTGAATTATTTCTGTTTGAGTGTTGCTTCAACTTTTGAACGCCGAAGTACCCAAGAAACGATAAGGGCTTGCAGTTCTTCGGATCCTTGAGGCCCATTTGATGAATTCGAAATGGGCGGCAAGGATCTAAGAAATGTGGGTTTCTCACGAACGCTAATCATCCTTACTGTCAGCACGAGAAGAAGAGATAAGAACCTGAAAGACAGTGATGAGGGTGAGATCATGAATCATTTGTCAACAGCTTAATGCGTCGCAGAGGTCTCTCTAATAATTGTCTGGCGTTCAACTGCAACACATAAAAGTTGCCTTATGTCTTGCAACTTTTACGTGTTGCAAATGAATTACAGACGCACATCTTCGCTGGAAGACTACGGCCCATGCGTCATGGATTATTGTCAACAAGCACGCTCTATTCACTATTTGCAGATAGGCAGAGTCGGTGTATTTAAAATGTTGTTAAGATGAATAGAATTCCAACCTACAAGATGAGCTCCCGTAACGATTACCCGCGAATCACTACCACAAAGAATAATGATTTGTTAGACATGTCATCACATCTTTCATAACAATTCCTTGACTCATTTGTTACCCAGTATACATTTCTGGACTATTCAAAAAGTATCCGATCTTTGGCCAGGAACACAATGTCTCTTACATGATTAGCACCCTAATCCCCTTTACAGTACCACCTTTGTGCCCACAATGAACCAAAATGACGTTCCATTACTGTGAACTCTTAATAGAACGCATCGTATGTTCTCTATATATTTATAGTATCTATCTAACAGTGCGTATATTCTTACAGAGAAAGAAGTCAGTAGGAACCGCGTCTGACTAATAGCCAGGTGGTCTAAGAACCTAAATTACAAGCTTGGTGGATATCTCGACATCACACCATAGATATCGATCTAGGTCGATATCTGTGGTGTGATATCGCGTTAGGAAATAGTAGGACGCGATGAAAATTTAATAGTCCAGATTGCCCAGTGAATATTTTACATCCATCGCTGTGATCAGCAAGGCCAAAAATGTATTTAATGCACAAGAAAATATCTCCTTCGATAGGTAGTTTATCAGTACTTAAGCGATATTACTTTGCGCGGAACTATTTAAGGTCGGATACTTTTCGGATTGACCACTTGTGTGAACCCTTCCAAAAAATCCACCTTCCTTCCCGACAAGAACGATGAGCTTTTATCGCCGAGATCATCCGATCTTAGTGCATCGAATGGCGATGAAATCTGACTTGTCATCAGAAAATAATGCTCTCTATGTCCAAATAACGACTAAAAGCCGAATTACTGACTCACCCCCGAGTGTTGAGATTGCGGAAGCATTTCCTCATCAATCTGCAAGATAAACTAGCCTAAACAATTTATGTTAAAAATGGAACTTTTTATTTTATATAATTTATTAATGTAACGTTTGTAACATTTTAGTTTTTTCTCTTCATTTATTAAATGTCATCAAGAGAGTGTAAAACAGTCTTACTTCCCATCATTTACTCAAATGTGAGAAATAAATCTTTAATTAAAGGTTTTATACAGTTTCTCGACGGAAGTATCCATAATGTTCGAAAAGAAAAAACTTAATGTGTTGCTGAAGAAAATTGGAGAAGAAAAGAAGACGTTTTGTTGTTTCTGAGGGAACGAAGAGGGAAACAGACATGTATCAGTGAGTTTAAGATGATCCGTGCCTGCATCTCTCTACCATCCTTCAGAAATCTTCTCAAGGGCGCTTAATGTGAAGAACGAAAATGTGCAACACAATAAGAAAATGCTTTGAAAGACATATACTGCTAAGAATTCTCAAGAAGAATGAAAAAGTCTCTCATGAATTGAATCCAATTATGAATGTCCCTGCTGCTAATAATTCATAACGATTGTGAATAGAACTGGTGTAATTCAGAATGATTGTGAATGTAATTAGTTTAATGATACTAATAATAGTAGTTAAATGATAGCTAAATGATAGTTGCCGGCTGCGCTAGCCGAATTTGTTTACTACGCTCCGTGAAGTCACGAAGGTTAAGCGAATTCGAGACTCGCGGGTTCCTGGTTGGATGACCGGCCAGGAACCCCGGGATCTAACGGCCTCGAGCCCCTGGCAGAAGGGATAAAAGGCATCGACGTGACGAGACTTGACAAATATAGTAATTCAGTATAGTAATTACACAGTAACGTAGTAATAGTAATAACACAGTAACTCCAGAAGAAAGCGCTCATCACCCAACAACGGTTAAGAGACGCGTTGCGTAAAGAACGACGCAACGAATTTAAAAAACAAAACAAAAAAACACTTGTGTAATTCATATTCACAGAATTGTGTCAACGGAAAAATTACGCAGAAACTATTCATATTTTCGAAAAATATCTTATTTAAAGGTTTTTATGCGAACAAAAGATTTCTATAGGAAAAAATATATTTTTAATATTGTTGTTACAGAAGGTGCCGAAAAGATTTTGAACTTTTGCATTTCTCAAAAATTTAGATATTTCTACGAAAATGAAATCTGCTCCATATTTAAGAGTTCTTTACGCTATTCGAGGGGGAAAAATTCGGAAAAAGTTTAGAAATAATATGTTTGAGACTAAATGTGTTTGAGACTTCACGTAAAACATCAAACTCAAAGTATTCGTTTCAAATTTGAAGGTTCTTGAGATCGTTCATATCAATCGCTGAATATCAATTTTGGAAAAAATCGTCGGAATGATTTAGGCGCAAGTGTTTATCATAGGCAGTCAGTGGTTTCGCCTTCAACCAATTTTTCGGTATCAAGGATCAGCGAAAAGTGTAATCAAACAACACAGTGAGTTAGAGGAAGTAATATTGGTACAAGATTTATTCACTTTCTCGATATCAGGAGCTCTAGAATACGAGTTTTTTCTGCTGGAAAATTGCAGCTTTTGTTCAGAACATTACACTACTCTTTACTACGTAAGTACGTGGTGAGATGAGAAAGTGAAAATGCGCACGCAAATTAACGGTCGTTATAAATCAACCTGATTTATCTAATAATATCTGTACTGATGTCAATTCTTTCAATGTTTCTCGAGTACTCAAAGAAGACAGTATGAAATGTTTGTCTCCAAGAATGCGTATTTTGACTCGCAACATATTGACACGTGTTGCGTGCCATCATATGCATCCTTGTGGGCAAAAAAATCTGCTTGCAGAAGACAAAAACATTGCACCAGTGGTTCTCGTGTATACAAAAAAAATATCACAGCATTAACGATATTTTCAAATATTAAATCCCAATGGATATAGTCGCCTTCAAATTAATTTGTTTATTGGACTTTCCAGATTTTCAAAAATAATTTTGTCTGATGACAGATGTCTGTGATCGCTGACTAACTATTGTATATGAAACTGTAAGTCACGATTCACCGACGTATGTTGCCAGAATCTATCTTCAAAATGATGACGTGAAACAAAAAGTAGGATGATTTCATCTGTAGTAACACGTTGGTTTCACCCCCATTTAAATACAAAAAATGTTTAATATAAGTAGCTGTTTATCGGGCGTAGGGAGCGCATCACAATCATTTTGTATCATAATACATTTTTATCGGCGTCCTTCCGTGTCCCAGCGCAGTATTCTGCCGTAAACTAGAAGCAACTGTAGTATTACATGTAATTTGGTGTCCATTAGATTAATAATATTTTTAAGATTACTTTTCCAATTTAATTTGTATATTGGACTTTCCAGCTTTTCAAAAATAATTTTGTCTGATGACAGATGTCTGTGATCGCTGACTCACTGTTGTATATGAAACTGTAAGTCACGATTCACCGACAAATGTTGCCAGAATCTACCTTCAAAATGATAACGTGAAACGAAAAGCAGAATGATTTCATCTGCAGTAACACGTTGGTTTCACCCCCATTTAAATACAAAAAAATGTTTAATATAAGTAGCTGTTTATCGGGTGTAGGGCGCGCATCACAATCATTGTGTATCATAATACATTTTTTATCGGCGTCCTTCCGTGTCCCAGCGCAGTATTCTGCCGTAAACTAGAAGCAACTGTAGTATTACATGTAATTTGGTGTCTATTAGATTAATAATATTTTTTAAGGTTACTTTTCCAAATTAATTTGTTTATTGGACTTTCCAGCTTTTCAAAAATAATTTTGTCTGATGACAGATGTCTGTGATCGCTGACTCACTGTTGTATATGAAACTGTAAGTCACGATTCACCGACATATGTTGCCAGAATCTATCTTCAAAAGGATAACGTGAAACGAAAAGCAGGATGATTTCATCTGCAGTAACACGTTGGTTTCACCCCCATTTAAATACAAAAAAAGGTTGAATATAAGCAGCTGTTTATCGGGCGTAGGGCGCTTATCACAATCATTTTGTATCATAATACATTTTTATCGGCGTCCTTCCCGTGTTCCAGCGCAGTATTCTGCCGTAAACTAGAAGTAAATGTAATTTAATTACATGTAATTTGGTGTCCATTAGATTAATAATATTTTTTAAGATTAATTTTTCACGGTTTTATTTGGTGTAAGTTGAACTATAGAAATTATGTGAAGAAACGCGAATGCGACCTACAGATTTGAAAAATATAATTTATTTAACAGAGCTTTTGAAGCAAAAAAAATGCTCACCACAAGAAAATATGAATCTCTGTTTACTTCATAATAACCACAAAATTTTCCATGCGTGAAAATGAAAAAATCTCCAAGAAATGAAATGATGGATTTTGCTAAAATATTGTAGGTAAATTGTAATTTCAGATGATTAAATATTGCTTCAAAGTGTTTGTGAACATTAAAGAGAATAAATGTTCAAGTTTGGAAAATAAATGCTCAATTCCCTCTATTTGTATCTGAGATAGCACAGAATAGACGTTCACCATCATGGCGGATGCGCGCAAATACCATCTCGATTTGTCAGCTCAGTGTTGTCTCCAGTTTACACTAGAGCTCTCTGGCTCGCGCTATCCATCCGCACGCTCTACGTGGTCCCGCCTCTCTCTGCCCGCTCTAACTCAACCTCACCCGGCAACCTTTCCTTACTCCGATTCAACCTTACCCGGCAACCTTACCTTACTCTGATTCAACCTTACCCGGCAACCTTACCTTACTCTGATTCAACCGTACCCGACAACCCTTACCTTACTCATTCAACCTTACCCGGTAACCTTACCATACTCCTATTCAACCGTACCCGACAACCCTTACCTTACTCCGATTTAACTTTCCCCGGCAACCTTACCTTACTCCGACTCAATCTTACCCGGCGACAATGCTTCCTAATTGGCATCGTAAATTGCATCTTTTCCGGTAATATTTCATGGTGTAACCGATTTCAAGGAAACGAACATGTAAATTTCATTCACAACTAAGTGAAGAAGTTGCGTCTTTAACCGTGACAAATGTTAAAAACTAGAAGAAAATGAAAATCAGTGGAAGAAAACTGGGTATTTGAAAAGGAAGTCAAAAGTATTGCGATTAAAACTAGTAATACTACATAATGACAGAGACTTTCTCGTAATGTTTTCCTTTTTTGGGGGTGGTGGTTCTGGGCTATCTATGCGGACTTGCCCCATTCTCATGCCAGCTGCCATCTATCGCCGCCCAAAGAATACTTTCTTTTTAAACTTTTCTCAGTTTTTGAGCTTCCTAATAGTAGAACCGAAATATTACTTTAAAAATATTAAAGAAGAGTGAAACCTCGTCCTAAATGGCAGTTTTCATTGAAACACTTGGAGTCGTTTTTAAGAAAGTGGCTTTTAAGCGTTACTATAAATGCGAAATTTGAAGTTGTATAATCGTAGTTGTTTTGAATTAGTAATCGTTTAACTTCCAGCACCCCCATTCCTCCACATGCCTCAATAGCATGCATCGGCGACGTCCAGGCGCAGCGGTACGAGTCTCCATTTAGCGATCTGTTCTAAAAACATTGATCATTCCCTTACGCGGGGGCACGAAATTCTACTACTTCCCAGACTTACGCTGTTGGTATGCAGAAAACCAACATGTTCGTTTTCTTCACACCGACAGCGTAAGTTTGAAAACTAGTAGAATTTCGTGCCCCCGAGTAAAGTGTAAAAATCAACATGTTCTGCGACTTTTTTCATAGTGGTTTTTTCTGAAGCGGGTACCGCTTTACAGTCCTCAAGGAGTATCTGGAACTGCACCAATCCATCATTAGCGAACTTTGCTGCTGGTAATTGTCTGTGACCGCTGGCCAACAACTGCTTTATAAATCTGCTGGTCACGTCTCACAGACACTTGCTGGTAGGCTTTTGTTGTCTCTAAAGTTAAAATGTGAAATCTGTAAGTTACAATGTGGAATCTGTAAATTCACTTGTGGCTGATTGGTGAGTATGTGAGCCAAGATTGAAAAATACATGATTTGAGTTTTGATTACTTTCAAATTGAAGAAAATTAAATCCATTCACATACCCTCCGATGTAGATGAATGGATTCCAGGAGTATTCTCTCCAAACAAGGTATGACTTGTTTTATAAACATGTAAAGATTAAGATTAGGCACATTATCCCTAAATCTTAATAATACAATTTTAAAAATTCCATAATAATATAAACTATCGTTTCAACATTTGTCAACAGAGTGCTAACAAAGCTAGAAGAAACACGCTCTTCCCAGTACCTTTTTTCGTGCAACAGTTTCTACTGGACCCCTGGAGACGCATCGTCTACACCAGTCCTACTGGAAAATATCAGCTTGGAAAAATGTAATAGCACCTGTTTATAGAGGTAAGATTTGTGACACACAAATCATATTGCAAGTAAATTGACTTACTATTTTAATTAGAATGGATTTTAATTTCGACATTCAAGTGAAACTGACTTTTTGTGCCTTCGCAAATTTCACAGGCGGACTCACAAAAGCACAACTGTGGTCAGACGGAAGAGCAGGCCTCATGGCTTGAGTCTCGCCACGAAAAATAAGGCATTCATTCATTCATTCATTCATTTATCCATTCATCCATTCATCCATTCATTCATTCTTCCATTCATCCATTTATCCATCCATTCATTCATTCAACCCAATACCAATAATACCCAATACAAATATCATTCAATATAAAAAATATGTAATGTGATATATTACAAATGCAATAAAAAATAATTTCTTTTGTGCCAGGGAGGAAGCAGTGCAAGAGCAGTCCAAGTCCAAGAAGTCGCCGCGTCGCCGGAGCTGGGAGGCTCGCCAGTCCCGCATGGTGAAAATGCGGGCTGACGTGCGTCCCAGCCCCTGCGACGCAACATCTGCTAATGGAGGCTCTTTCTCAAGCGATACCAAGACTGCAGGAGTTGCTTTTTCATACCTCGCCCTTACGAAGGTACTAAGTAAGAACAGAAAGTTTTGTAATCTAGCGCCGAAAAACGGCGAATTTCCGACAGAAAAACTTTTATTGCCGGGTCATGATAAACAGGCAGTGGATAAATCCTGTTGCTAAATATAGCAAAAAATCTCTAATATGTGGTGTAGGCAGACCCATGTTTTGGGGGTCTTTAATGCCCAAAAATAGATTGACGGCAAAGCATGTTTGTCCGTCTCTGCTTAGCATTTGTGTCTCAAAAACCACTCCAATTTGTTTGAATTTTTTTTCACGGATACATAAATGCTTAAAATATGGCGTGCGCGTCTCATTTGAACGCGTGAACACTATGAACTTTCGAAAATTACAAATATAGAAATAATGCAAGAAAGTGTGTGCTGTTGTAGCACCACTAGCTTTTTTTACGCGGGGTGTAATTCTCCATCAATACACTATGTCAGACGGGCGGTCATCACTCAATGGAGTCTTGGTTGTCAGTGAGACGCCGTGTCCCAGGCCGTGATGCGAAAATGTCAGCATCACAGCCTTCGACATGGTGTCACACGGGCTGCCGAGAGCATTCGCACGACTCATTTCCGCAGCCGCATTCGACAGCACTTGAGGATCTAGCTGCCGCAGTGAGACCTTCTTTAGGGTCAATTTTAGGAATGGGTCGCGTTATGATCGCATAAATAAATGGCTGGCTTTGTACGAAGTAACTGTCTGAGTAACAGGTGAGTCAAAATAAATAAAGAAACATAGAATGAATTTCATAAAAGTTCGTTTTAAGATAAGGTCATGGGTTGAGAATATTACAGTTTGAATGTAACGAAATGCACTGATCTCTTCACAAATTTTCTCTTGTTCAGAATCCGACGTGGATGGTTGGCGTTTCTTGAATGCACTGCTGATAGATTTACACTGTTCCACCCTTTGTACTTCGTCATACTGGAAATATTCTTACAAGATGGACTAATTTTCTGCTACCCACTCAACCTGTAAGTCATCAATCCTGTGACTAAAATTGTCCCTTCATATAAATGGATCAGTTTCGGATGCCAACGATCCGGTGAGTAAACCAGTTTAAGTGTGGTGTTTTGTGCATGTACTCTTATTGTACATCTTTGTGTCTTTCGATGCTTCTAATAGCCCCATCTCCCCTATGATTGAGACTTTCCTTGAGGTGCAATCGCATTCTGGTGTAGTGGAATTACTCTAAGAAGAGACCAGTTTGACAGGACGCGAAGAAATGAATCTCATGTAGAGCGATGACATTGCATGAGGTGATGTTTATTAATGAGGATGATCTTGGCTGTCCGGGTGACGCCGCGTCGAAGGCTGTGTTGCCGACGTTTCGACCATCTTTTCGTGGTCTTCCTTAGGGCTGATCTGCCAAGGAAGATCTCTCTATGATGTATACGAGAGAGTAAATAGTAAAATTACCTACACATCCAGGTTGTACTGTTCAGTATTTGCTGTTTATTGCGCATATGTATATAATATTATTATGTGATTAAAATGCAAGTTATTTCTTCTGCCAACGAGGGTTCAAAGCGACAAATACGAAACAATATATACTTTGCAATCTGGATCCATTTAGAATAGAATTTCTACTCTTTTGATTAAACTCAGGTTGTTACAGTATCCTCACATGCTTATACGAGTATTATAGCGTTTTTAAATTTAAAGAGAAATTAAAATGTTCCTCTCCAACAGAAGAGGAAAGGAAAGTTAATATAACATAAACTGCACATTATTATTATGGTAACTTTGATTTTCAGTGTTTTAAAACATGTGCGAACATGGGGTTAGCTCTGTTCTTTGTTTCAGAGACATGATTGGCTATGGTTACGAAGCATTGCTACTTGATTCTGAAAGGAAATATTTGCAGTTACTTCTGTGGAGAATCTAAGCAAGGGAAAGAAATCTCAAAAGAATAAAATACCGACAAAGTCTCCACTATCAGAAGCAGCTCTGAGAGTCTGCTGGACTGAGAAATCTTATGCTTACTTTTTAAAGAAATGTAAGCGTAGGATCTCCCAATTCATTGGATATTCTCTTTCAACTTACTCTAAACAAGACAAGCAACATATCGCAAGAAAATATTTCGTAAAAGTCATCACAGGACTATTCTGTACTTCTGTTTACGACTTTCTTTCCAAACGTTTGCTATCGCATACGTTATAAATAATGTCCTGGAAAAATCACAGCACAATTCATCCTACGTGAATGTGGCGAAAAATGAATTACTATAATGCACGAAGTAAGTATTATACTAATGTAAACTAAAAATAATACTCAATTTACTTATCTACACACATGATTAAGATTGTTTATTCTTGACTCATGTTATCTCTGCAATTCTTGGTTTGAAAGAGGTCACATATGGAACAAAGAAAGAAACTGAGCCAAAGAACGTGAAACCGCAATGATCTCAACTAGTTGCCTTAGAAGCTGAAAGAAATGCTAAGGTATGTGTATTTTCCCATTATACGTAATACAACTGTAATTTACTAACTTTCGACATTTTCAACTGGCTTAATTTTAGTTAATGGAACCCTTGAAGATCGTGTTCAAGTTCTTGCAGGCTAATGTTGTAATAAGGATGATTTGGGACTTGCCTATTGAGTACTAAATGCATGTGTACATTACGTATATTTATCTCAACATGTTTTCAGAACGGAAAAACTACAAAGAGTGAATAGTGTCATTGAATAGTGAATACAAAGTATTGTAATTCAATATTGATTTATTTTTATTGTAACAATTATATATAGTAATAAAACTGTCATTTCACCAAACTGCCATCGGAAGGAACGAAGAGAAGCACATGAATATGCTTTGACGGAAGCGAGAGACTTAATAGCTTTCCACTTATTTTTCAGATGGAAGGCATTAGATCTCTCAGTTTCATCAAAGAGAGGCCACAAGAAATAGAATATGAAACATGTAATTTTTCCTTCATAGTAATCAAACCTCTCCTGTTGTAGCAAAAGTTACCATTTCTACAACTTTTTTTAAATTTGTTATGTAAGGTCGCATCAACATCTAGGTCCTTAGCGACCACTATTGGTGTTAACGGTATGGTAACAATGAAGATGAAACGATATGATGATGATGATAACAAGGGGTGAAAGGACGAACACAAACACAACCATGCCCGAGGCGGGACTCGAACCCGCGACCCTTCGGTCCGAGATCACTGCGACACTACTGCCTTAGCGATCTCGGCCACCGGGCCGACGCATTTCCATAACTGTGATGATCTTTAACGAGAAAAAATGCTCCAATATGCTTCGACGGGATTGAGACATCTAATTGCTTCGCACTTGTTTATCAGATGCAAAGCGTTAGATCTCTCAGTTTCATCGGAGCTCTGTTTTCACAACACTGTTATGAAAAAAGCAACTGATCAGCAAGAAGCATCGAAGAAGAATATTCCCATTGCTTCCCCTGCGAAGGAAGGCCTACGAAGGATATTTTCTCCCTTAAAAATCCACTGCTTCGGTCGGGTTTGAACCCGCAATCCTGCATACAACAGCACCTAACCGTTATACCACCAAACCCGTATCTGTTGACATTTGCGTGTTATCAGTTGGTAACCTTGATTAAAAAACTGTTTCCCACTGAAGACACGCACGATGTCAACAGTAACTTGACATCTCCTGATTGGTGGGAATAGAGATACCAACACAGAACATTCATGATATTATCCGCGCAACGTTTCTTGACCGATGATCTTGCTTCCCCCTCCCTGAAACAATAAACAGTTGAAGGCAAATGCTCGCAGCGAGCACTGATGGCAACATTCCAAACACATCTTCATCGGCGCGTAGTCGGATCTATTTACTGTTCAAAACCGATAATTGTTGGCCCTAGTTTTCTAAACAAAATCTAAAGAAATGACCAAAGCAGATCCAGATCATCACAGGAGATACCTCGAACTCCTGAGAAATTTGGAACTCAAATTAGTGAGAAAGCTGCGAAGGAATAACATATTCCAGAGATTGCGTGACGTTGCGCGATTAGTAATTGTGTGTGCTTTGATTTTTTATTCTACCAAGCATATTGCTATGCACTTATGTAAACACTCACTTGCTAGATATTTAACTAGAAATTAGTGTCCTTCCTGTGAAGAATGCCTTTAATGTTTTACAACGCAAGAGGTGAGATGTAATCCAATGAGATGTGATTCAACGAAAGAATATAACAGCTCAATGTTCTCAGATATGAGAGACAAAGGATAAAATGAATATGAGATAAATGAGCCCCTATCTAAACTCACTAAAATTTGAAAATTTATTTTGTATTTTATTTTTCAAGTTAGAACAAAAATATTATTAAGAAAATTGTTATGTACAATCCGTGTGTTCAATATATTTCCAGAAGAGACAAGTTTTCAATATTTTGGAGACAATTTTTACACAGTACTTTCCCAAAAAAGCAGTATTTCGCGGTATAAATAAAACGAGCAAAATCAATTGTAAAGGGGAAAGACATTTGCTGTTCTTAAAATTCCATTGTTTGCGCGTGCTGGTACAGCAACTTTTTAAAAAATCAGCATCTGAAGAGCATATCTTCATCACTAACAAAAAATATGAATGAGACTATCTAGCAAAGTAACACAGTGGTAAAATGGTATTGACAACGAAACTAAGCATCGAATATTCGCATTTTTAAAAGGCATATGTTGCTCTTCGGTAAACTTCTTTATTGCTTAGTCAGAGTAGTCAGATAGCTACAGAACGTTGCGTCCACTATGAAAATCAAGGCATCTATCAAAAGGTAAAAAAAATGTTGCCAATCTATATTTTTCATAACGTACTAAGTGCAAAAAGAAAGATAGAGTTTCATCTTCATAAAAGTGAGTGAAATGTTCAGATACAATATCGACTATGCTCCGAGACGAAAATGTTTCAAAATAAAAGTGTTTCAGTAAAGAACTAAAGACTAAGAGAAAGTGAAGACTAAGAGAAACTAAAAATATTTCTTCATACTAGAAACACATTATTGTCGTCTTTAATTCCATTCTAAAGCCTTAAGATGGCTCATGGGCAGCGTTGTAGCTTCCCGTGCTGTGATCCTGGGTTCGAATCCCGGTCGAGGCAAAAATAGTGTTGTAGCTTTCCTTTAAAATCGTCCCAGTTTCTGCAGCTGTGTGACGAAAAAAAAGCTGGGTCAGGCGAATTATTGCTATTTACTGTGAACAGAATACGTCATGTTCGCCTCATGTCGCTCTTACCCCCAAGCATGGGAATTTTACTAGGCTCAGTTCCGTAGCTGGCTGGCGAAGTCGGACTACCGACCCAATAACGCCATTCTTGCACAAAGTGCGCGGTATGATCAGGAATTGTACCAATTTAATGATAGTTTTGTCTTCATTTGCCTCCCCCAGTTCACAGCAAATAAGAGTACCACTAGTGCAACATGGCGGAACTTACGTGTTTCCGCAGAAGACTCTCATTCAAGAACCACAAAATGAGCGGATATGAAGAAGGAAGCGCGTCTCTATGTGCTTTGAGGGAAGTGAGAGATCTAGTACCTTCGCACTTTTTTTTAGTTGCAAAGTGTTAGCTCTCTCCCTTTCATCACAGCCTAGCATCACCATCGTATGACGGAAAGTGGCAACCAATCAGCAAGCGGTTGTGCTGGGTTTCTCACAGCACCCCAACTTTATACGTTTATGTATTTTCTGCAAGTACTTCTTAGTATTTAGAGGAAGCTTCAATTACTTAGAAGACGCTACAATTAAATAAATATCGATATATATATATATATATATATATATATATATATATATATACATATATATATATATATATATATATATATATATATATATATTTTAAATCGCCTAGTGGGTAAATTTTATAGCAAATAATTTGTAATAAGAGTAATAAAGTACTACATGTTCACGCTGTTTTGCGGCTTGTTATTTGGCTGAAGGTGTGTGAGGTTTAGTTATTTAATAAAGAGCTCCATTCATTTTAAAAGAAATGATTTAAATATTCCAGAACTCCAGAAACAGTGAGCAGATAATACGAAATTAAGGATTTGAAATTGCTCGGTCAATGAAGTTGAGGTAAGCAGAGTTCCCTGCAATAATTGTGTTCACATCTTTTGTTATAGAGGAGTAACTGGTTGCCGCACTGACGTGCCGATCTCCAGAGAGAACCGAAAAACTCGCTTACCGCGTGACAATCAGATTCGAAGCGTTAGTAATCCTGAGTCTGTTGGTGCGATACTTACGGTGAGGATATCAATATCAACTGTAACTAATAAATGTAACTTCACTATCTGTGCACGTCTTCTAGAATTCAGTGGAAAATATAGTTACGATATATACGTTCGTATTAAATAGACGTTATATATTCGTTATATACACGAATTATATATTCGTTATATATACGTTCGTATTCAAATTATCGTTTTCATCTTGTCGCGGCAGGAAATATTATTCCTTCACGAAGGACATGATGAGGGATAACAGCCCAAAATTTATTGCTGATTTATTCTTGGAAATATATTTTATTACATCGGAGAGTTTTTTTTTAAGTAGTATATGGCGTAGGGATCACAGAATTTTGAAAAAGTGCACAGTATTCACTTCTCACCATAGCACGTCATACACAGTTTTTATCTGTTTTTGAAGTAAATAAATACATTGTGAAATGAGAATGATATAATTATTTGGCTCGATAATGATCGTCTGTAATCAACGCCAGCGAAAACGTGTCTTGTGCGAAAATTGAGTATAAAGTCTTTTATTAACAAAATTTGAATTCATGGATAATTTTTATTCAGCATTTTGTTAATTGCTGTTAATTAAAACAATATTTGACACTCCGTGTTTTGTTTTGTTGAGATGTCACAATAAAGAATCTAGAGAATTATGCATTTGTGAAACGTAGATAGTTGAAGATTAATGTCACTGAGATCTCGCCATACATTTCTACACTAAAATTAACTGTCAATTAATTAACTAAAGACGATTTATTATTTTCTTTGTGCCAAGCATTGTTTCAAAGCGTTTCTATTTACATTTTTCTTTCTCTCAATTCTTTTTCTTTTAATAAATATGAAACTTGTGGACCGAAATTGTTTTTCAGGGTCGTGGCTGTTCGTATCTGCTTCAAGAAACTAAGAAGCAACAACTTTTTATTATCCAAATCTTCATTATTCTTCAAAAATTCCACGTTATTCAATAAGATCTTTACTTTCTTCTCTAAACGTGCAAAAATAAGTATTCTTTGGGCGCTTTAAGTTAATACAACTTAAAGGTACATAATATTCTTCCATCCTGTGTTATAAACAATCAGCATTATATTCCATTTTATGTATTACATACACTAACTCATATTAAGCAGTGGCACAATGTGTTTGCAAATGAGAGATTATATCCCTGCAAAATTAAGAAGCAATGGTGAAGGCACTTCTTGTTGCTTAGCTTTATTATAAATACATTAAAGTGCAGGTGTGAGATCTAAATAAAACGTGGCTGACTCCTCTGAGCAACGTATGGTTTCAAAAACCAATAATTCACTCTTCTAGCCATTTTAACAAGTTGTTCTTCGTTATAAAAAAGTTATTTGCAAATAAATACTCGTATGTGTAACAAGAACGCAACAAGATGAGTTAGCACACGTGCTGCTTTAACAACTGACAGAATTGTGAAGCATGTAAATCTTCCAGCTCTGCTGACAACTAAATTGCCATTACATTTCCATTTTTGAAGAGAATGAACAGTTCATGCAAAATGAAAGGAAATTTATAATTAAGGTCTACGTGAGATCAGAAACAGATTGAACTCTGTGGTAAGTATTCTCTTGGGGAACTTCTAGTTACAGTAATTTTGCTTTGTTACCAGCATTGATCCTGCAGACTCGTAGCTATGTGTTTTAAAAAGCTTCGAGTCTACAAGGTCAGTCTGGTGGCAGAGGTTAGCTACAGCTTCGGTGATCAGGGCGCATTTTATGTGTGAAATAGGATCGCCAAGAAAATATAATTGTGAAGATCCCGTATGTATATTTCAACATTTAAAAAACCTAAATGAACAATATAGTTGATAACGTGGGGGCTTTGCTGAAGATAATAGTAGGTACGAAATTTATTATTTGAACACTGTACAATATGTATAAAGTGTAATGTGGAACATTTTGAAACATTTCTATGAGAAAACGTTTCCTGTAAACTGCCGATTGATCTATTCTAATCTATCATGAATTTCCTGTTAACTGACCTACATTGCTTTGGGAATTGATATTAATTTTATAGGGACATTTATTCGATTCAGGGCGGCAAAAAGAAGATGAAGTAGCACCCTTACGATGTAGTGAGCTCCCATGGTACTTGTTATAGCCTGCTTAGTGCCACGAGAATTCACTGCGTTGTAATCGTGACTAATTACTTACAATCTGCAACTCATCGGCAGTCAACATCATCACATCAGGGCCACAATGACAAGTTTAGTGTGTAAACATATAATTATTATTGAATAATAATATTGGTGTTTTATGTATGACAAGTATTACGTATAGAAGTATCATAAAACAGTAGCATGGAGCACTTAATTTTTATGTTTATAACTATTATAAACTTAATTTTCCTTGTTTTCCCATTTTTTCAGCTGTTTGAAATGACAAATGGAAAATCTGATTATCAAAATAATAAGCATCGCAGTTAAAATTTAAAAATTAATTTTACATTAAGTAACGGAGAATTGGAACTACACTTGGGAATAAACAAAGTTATCAGATAATAATATTTTTAAAAAGTTGTTAAAATATATTATTTTCTCTACATTGATACTTGTTTCTCGGAAGGTAAGAATGTGAGAGTAAAATTATTATTACAACTGAAATATAAACTTATATTTTGTGAGTTGAACCTCCAAGTTAATGTTCGTCTTCTAATTGATATTATTAAGTAAACAGACTGCTTCCCAAAATAGAGTTTTAAAAAATCATACAATATAAATTGTGTTTTTGTACAGAAATGACGAAGAAACCAAACCAAAGGACGGATATTGTACGAAGAAACCAAACCAAAGGACAACAAAAATTGGAGCTTTTTTCCTAAACCATCTTTGAGAGAATAGTGAATCATGAGAGTAGGTCAATAAAATATTCTTTTTGTTATAATGCCAAAATGTCGGCCCTTTATTTGACCTGCGTAAGGTTATAAGATAGATGATATTACGTAATAAGTGGTAGTAGAGTCTTAAAAAGGTAAAAAACGAATGAAACAAATTAAACTATTTAGTATGATAATTTATAAATGTACACTAGCATTTCTAAATGCAATGTAAAAAACAGGTCAAACAAATGGACAAACGTTGGCACTGTTACAACAAAGTTTAATTGACCTACTCTTACGATTCATTATTTCATTGCACTACGAAGTCAAGAGCAACTTGACAATCTTTGATGGATTGAAGAGAGGAACTTATAAATGCTCAACCAGAAGCTACCGGCATGGCTGTATTCTGAAGACTCAGCAGTACATAATGATCTGCTGAGTCTGGAGAATACATCTTGGCTGGTGGGAACCTACATCACGACAGTGGCCGCGGCACCAAAGAAACCTACAAATATCACTATTGGACTTAGAAAATGAATCAACTATCATGAAATTTTCTCCGCATGCCTTTATAGACAAAGGCCCACAATACAATCCACTCACCTATTTCATGTCAAAGGATTCACTGCAACATGTAGATGATTAGCGAAAAGCGATCTAAATTTACTTTCTAATAACAGTTATTGGTTCAAATAGTTTGATTATTGATACACATTACAATAATTAACCTTAAATTTTCCTTAACTGCCCGTTTTTGTAAAGATGTAAGCGACGTATCAGTCAAAATTAGGAAACACGACTACAATCTTCTGGAATGAATTCTTTAAACGAAATGCAGTTATATTATATCTAATACAAAAGCATTGCATCCTTTGAGCCAATACCGAAGCATTGGAATCCGTGAGCCATATTTGTTTAAATCAACAAAAACTGGAGACAATGAAAAAAATGGTATTAAAAAAGGTTTCTTTCCTAATCAACATATGATTCTGTTTATTAATTCCCTATGAGGTGAAGAACACCCTATGAGGTAAAGAACTAATCGCAACTATGATGGATATTGTCGTAACTCACTCCACAATGTGAAAAGCTTCCGTCATAGAGCTGAATAATTAATTCTGCAGTATTTTCTTGGTTACGATCTTCTAGGAAAACTTTCAGTTTCAGAAAAATATCTGTGTTTGCAAATTCAATGCAACAACCATTTAGCTGTAACTGAAAGACGCTGAATGCTTGCTGTATTGACTTGTAGGCGTAGATCATCTTCATGATAGAATTGCGTATAGAGTATTAATGAAGAGGAGTTAACGAAATTAAAAATAAAAATAGAGTTCATAAGTCCAAGGTAAGGAAGAATAATCTCTCACAATTGCAATAGACAATGTTGACCTCAAATTGAAAAGGAAGAATGAGAAATAAAGAATGACTCTTTACAAATAAAAGTATCCAAAGTTTTTTATGACAATCATTTATTTCAACAATTGCACAACGTTTCGTAACTCGTTTTGTTACATCATCAGGTGCTAAACTTAGTGAGGGAACGCTATCCCATAGCTTGGATACTTTTATTTGTAAACATATATCGACAATCAAGAAGAAATATTGATTTATAAAGAATGACTCTTTCACTGATGTGATTTTGAGCAATGGCCTTCAAGTATCAGTTGATTTATTGATCGATTAATTAATGATTCCTGCACGCCAACTGCTAAGATGAATAGTCTTGTAAGTGTTTTGCATGTTTTTTAATGCAGCGTGGTGAGGGGAGAACTTCCCCCTCTGGATGGCGAGTTCCAACGACCTTCATATCGGCTTGCGGGACTTTCCCTCAACCAGGTATCTCCAACCAGTGTGGTACCGCCCCAGCCGGGACAAGCTCCCGACCGCCCTTCCGGCATCTTGTGAGGCAATGTAGTGCATGTAAGTGTAAGATTATGTAAGTAAGGTTGAGGGTAAGACAAGGAAGAGGAAGGAAAGATCGCGCGCGGCCCGTGGCCCGTTTGTTAGTACTGCTCCGGATTCGCCAGTGTTGATCGGAGAAACCACGAAAAAAAATTACTGACCAGAGCAGCCACCCGATTGAATTCTCCTCCGGACAGCGGCTGAATTTCACCTAGCTAGTGTCGAAAATCCTGCCACCGTCGAGACTTGAGCCCTAGAACGTCCCGCTCATAGACACTGAAGTGACATATGATGCTCTGAGCCACCTGAGCCAATTCTAGTATTCTCCATCAATCACAGTAGTATTTTTTTGAACAAATTGTTTTTTTTTTCTCTTATCACATCCAATGAGCATAAGAAGCGATCAATTGAAGTAATGACGTGCTCTTTTTTGTTTACAGACTCCAATTAACTTATAGGTTAACAGAACAATTGTAGTATTGAGTTGTAGGATGTGATTATTTAGTCCTCATTGCTCGCGAGATAGTCTTCGTAAATAGCAATCGTTGCTACACCGCTCGTCAATTTGCTGGAAAACTGAAAACCTCTTGTAGTATTATGTCTGCAATGTATTCTGTAATTTTATTCTCCGAAAACGTACATTGTGTCACAAAAATTAATTTAAAAAATCAAATAAAAACTGCAGATATAGCTTTAGAATTAATTTGTTTATTGTTAGGTTTGATATTTGATGCCTGGTACTCTAATAAGTTGAAGGGACACCATATATACCACTATAGGAGAATATCAACTAATTGTGAGTATAATCATAAATAACATTACCGCTCGTACATATACATTCTTGTAGTCCTGAATAAGACCCAAAGAAAGGCCGCAATGTTGACAATATTTCTTACATTTTAAAAATTGACCTGCACTCTCGAAGTTTAAATTGTGTGGGAAACTATGTTAGTGTTCTACAGATATTTCGGTTTTCATCATGTCCATGTGAGATTTCAGTGGTAGAGGTGAACCCATCAAGTCATAACAACATGATAGGGTCACCACTATCACTGTTATCCTCACACACTCAGCTACAGCCGCTATGAGAATGTTTCATCGCCAAGAAAACCCTTCTTGAAACACTGACAAGAAGTATCAAGTGGTACGAATAGGTTTTACGCTGATTATGTAAAGGGTAAAATACATGTAATGTAATGTAATATGTAAAACACTTGTTATAGTTTTTATTTACTAACGTACTACTATGTAGGGCTGAAAGCGTTTTCCACAAGCATTTTCAATTTTATTTTAAAATGTGACAAACAAAATAAAATTAAACATTCACAATGTTAATAATTCTCGTTATAAATCACTCTCTGGTACGTCGTGACATGGAAACAAAACTTCTACAAAACACGAAAAAATTGAAATTAGGCGCCATTTCTTTGTTAGTACTGCTTTAACAGATAGATGGCGCAGCAGTCGTGAAATGCGCCTGGATTTCACGAATGACAATTGAGACTCACTGCTTCGCTCTGGCAGGGATTTGTTCAGTATGCATGTGCGTCGGGCTCTTGAACTCTCATTCAACAAAGCTGCAGCGTGTGCAGTTCAGACTACAGTCGATCGTTCCAGATCCAGCTTCTGAAGTGTATTCCGAACGTCACGTCCTTGCGTGTGTTATGTGACGAGACCTCAGCGTTTGTTAAATAGATTGCTCTCTGAATGGTGTTTTCCCGAGAATAGAGTGATTTTATTGTGCTGTTAGACACTTGAGATCATTATATTCTTGAGAAAAAGCTGTTCCACACGAAAATGTCGATTAAAATATATGCACTTCGTTTTGATATAGACTGCTTTATGTTTCACTGTGGTGGAAAAAATCTATTGTAAAGTCATTACTATTTCTCAAAGAGAAGTTTTCGCGACAATGTAACGACGTAGTGAGCATGGCACTATTTCTCACTGATAGGGCTTTTCTGTCGGTGTAAAGAAGTAATGTTTTGATCAGTTTATATACAAATCAGCTCGCTATAATGAGGTTAAAAATATTCAGTAAGTAATATGATCGGAATTAAGTTTATCATTTCTTTCTTATGAAGTGAGTCTCAATACGCCTAGATTTTACATACTAATTAAAAAAACATTTTGAAAGTTTGTCTTTGGAACAAAATAGTTCCCACTATTCAGTTTTGTTTTCATAACTGCCAGAGAGTTCAGAATATAATTCTTCGGAGTGGAACTAATGTCTGTTATGTGTTGGAATAATTTTGTCGTGTTTCTTTGTTACAGAACCCAAAAGGCACGAGGGGTTCAGGGCTTCATCTAAATTAGGGTATCGACCTCCACGGGATACTAGTCGAAATGTATTGATATAAAATTATTATAAATATGAATTGCATTGAAGTTGCATCCAAATGGTGAGTCGGATACCATTTATCTTGTTTCGGGAAAGGATAAGGTTAGTTGCATCATTTCTGATTTTATTATTACATTCTTTCATAATTCTTGGTGATAAGTTTCCTCTTTTGACCTTATCAGAGGTCTAGAAAAAAAATCGAAACTGTCGCCTTGAGTAACAGCGGCCTGAAAACTCCGGTGTTCTCCCACGGCCAGGCTTTCTCCATAGATACGTTACAATCTTCGTTTAGTATCTGTCGATGTAGAAAAGTTCCGCAATCAGATCAACATGGTATATGTTGATAAAAGTTCTTTAAAAAAAGGTCAGTGTCCCTGTGGAAAAAATAGCAAGATATTCAAAAGAATATGACTTTGCTTTATCTCAAAAACTGAAAATATTTTAATAAAAGTTGTTAGAAAACGTTTGCTACACCTGTAGATTGGCAAACAGATTCTAGATTATTAGTTCTTAAATGTGTAATATTTTCCTTCAATTTATATTGAGATTTTTGGTGTCTCGCGCTGACTTCTCCGTGTGTGTTTGCCATGTACGGGAGTGGCATATATACAAGACTAATAAAAAGCTTGGACCATTTATGCACCCAAAGGAAAACTAAACCATACGATTTAATCTTTTATAAAAGTTTTGGCTTATCTCGTTCTTATATTTGAATTCTCTACACAATATTAAAATGATATATGAAACGGCTTTCACTTAAGTGTTAAAATTTGTATTTTAGAATTTGCTTATTTAAATAGTGTCCAAGAAACTTGCCTTCTTCCATGTATCCCGCGAAAAGAACGTAATTATTACTTTTTTCTCAATTTTCTAAGCAATTAATGTTAATTACTTATATTTTTGTATGCTTATAGGTTTTCCGAGTACTACTTCATCCCACTTGGATCCTACATCAATATATGGAAGACCTGACAGCAGAGAGTATTTTTCGAATGAGGTTCTGCAGCAGCAGTAAGGACACTCGCCCCTGGGATACAATCTGTCAACGGAACACATGGTGAAGGATATTGTACCAGTCAAGCCTCAGTGAAACGTTAACAGTGAAAAAGTGAATAAGCAAGTATATAAAAGTTTATTAGAAACAAAGGGTCATGAAATATATCAAGTGATAAGTTACAAGCTGTGAAAATATATTTAAAGCAGTAGCGCAAGATGACTGATTCAAAGTGCTTTATTTGAAGTCTAAGAAATTTTCAAAAAACCAAATTGTGAAAAAATTCGGAATTGATTCACCTGTAAAATGGAAATCAGATAATTAAATGTATAAATTGTTAAAGGCTTTAAACACTTTATTAATATTCTTTATATATATATATATATATATATATATCCTATTCACTACATCATCCCATGTTCCTTAAAATTATAGAACTGTCCTAATATTGCATTACAGATTTTTTAGGTGTTAGGGAAGATTTGTTAATTTTCCTCCTTCCTTAAATACATGAAGAAATTATGGTTTATATTACAAAGGTTTTATTTAGTAAACTTGTTTTCAACTGGAGAAATACTGATAAATAATTTTGGTCTGGAACAATTTACTTTCCCCCTTTATTTTCAGAAAAAAATAATATAAAAATGAAGTACAATGAAGAGTATTTTTCGAAGTTATTACATTAGGTGACGAACACTTAAAAAAATGGTATTAGCTCCTAAATCACCATTTATATTAAAAATTTTTACTTAAAATTGGAATGTAGCGGTGAAAGGAAACCAAGTATGCTGTATTAGAAACGCGCAAAATCAACTGAGATTAGAACTAAGGTCCTATAAAGAACATGCAAAAAGTTTAAATCAATAGTATTAAATTAAACGGCACGAACTACAAAAATAATCCCGTATTAATGCGACAGTGTCTAAGAGTAACAAATCGACCCTGATCCATAGAAACATTTTGTCAGGGGGTGAAGTTTTAATGTTGCACTATTCAATAAACTTCAGATTTGCATGAACAAGTTAGATTCATGGTGATGCAATGAACAAGAAACGAGAACGAGATTCAGAGAAGTAAATTTTCAATATCTCATTTAACTTTAATGGAAATAAGTTTTAAAATCCACAGACTATTGAGATGTATGCATTTGTCTTACCAAGATCACACCGCATTTCATTTCGCACACTTGGTTCACAATCGGCACGGTAGAAATTACCGTTTCATTTTGAAGAATTACTCATGCAAATATAACTTACATTATTGAATTTTTTCTCATTTTATTACAGTGAATAAAATTGTTTTATTTGCTAAATAAAATCATGGCATCTGTGCAATAAAATGCACTACAATCGAAGAGTAACTATGCAATAAATGGCTACAAGTTAACATTACAAAGTGGTGCAATGCTACTAATGAGATCCGTCCACCAAAATGCATGGATTACTCAATACAAATTAGCGATGTATGTGAATAAAATACACGTAGGCCTTCTTGTATATTGTCAATTAAGAAATAGCGTGTTTTCATATTCAATATATTATTAGTTAAGAGAAATTTGGACAAGTTGTGTAACGTTGGATTGCCTCAACGATACAGCAAGGGTAACTTCTTGAAGCAGTAGATGTATTCCTACAATTGCATGCTGATGTACGGTAATGCGTAGATGAAAGAAAATTGTGCAATGATGCAGACCTTAATGGAGTCATCTTGAAGTTGGACAATGGGACAAGGTAAGTTTTTCTTAATCTTCTTCACTAGTTTTACAGTTAGGGTTTCCAGATGTTAATTTTGTAGATTACTAGTTCACTATTTTAAAACAAAAATAGCTAATGTGAGCATTTTATGAGTTAATATTTTAGTGGTTTATTATGGTTATATTCCACCACGTAGCAGCTAATCGCTGTTAGTTCCCTACCTACGAGTATTATAACAGTGGATGCAACCCTTATAAGTCTTATATACTCTTATAAGTTTTTTGATCTTAGTTAAAAATGAATGTATCCAACGTTTGTAATTGTTGTGTTAATACAAATAATGATTATTAGAGCAGTATCTCCCTCCTTAGCTCTTCCTACTGACTTTTGTTTTAAGAACTAACAACTCGTGTGTAATGGATGTAACAAATCAACTATTTTTCGCTGTGTAAGATGTGCTAAACATTTTTCTACTCGTATTTTGTTGTAAATTATCATTTCTAGAAGTTATACTCATCGGAATATATTTGATATGATTATGGAAATTAACTTTTAACATTGATAAAATAAATTGAATAATAATTAACATTTAACTTGTTACCTTTCTTACCAACCCCTCTACATTGCGTTTTCGAATGAAGTTCTTGCAACCATATGAATGTTCCACACTAAAGCATCAGTAAGTATTAGTCCAATGGAATTTTTACAAACATATAATTTTATATTACGCTCTTATCGAAAAATTTCGTATTACACTTTGCTTTGCATAAATAACTCATATCCCGAGTTATCCCGAAATCGCCCGGACCGGCGATGGCGCTGATTTACGTCGTCAGAATCGTCATCCTGCATGCAATGGCGCTGATTTACGTCGACACAACGGCTGCCAAAACAATTTCTGAGGGAACAAATCGAATAAGCTACTGTGTAATTGTGTTAAGAACATTTGATGCATCTAGTAAATATTATTTGAAGCAAGTACTATTACAAATTGCATTAAAATTGATGACATTAGTAAATATGCATTAAAAGTGACGGAAAATGGTAAAACAATGTCGAAATCGACAAAAAAAATGCGAAATAAAGACCTATAAAAATGGGTAATTTCCCTTTCTCATAACATAAAATAGATTTCTAAACGAAACGGCATTTTTCTAAAGTGAAAAGAAAAAATGACATTTCATTTAAATGCGCCCCCTTCTTATGACACAACTTTCATACATCTCGAAAGACTAAAACGAGAGCCACGTTATTGTCAAAGAAGGATTTCCTGTTATCACCGCAGCCTAAGGACTGAACGCCGTGTTCAAGGTCGCTCAAGGGCAAAAACATCGTTCGTGTGTTATTGAGGGCCGTTTTTACATGGCATTTTTAAAAGGTTTGTCTTATACATGTGGTCTCCGAGACTTGTCAAATGTTGCAAATTGATTTAATTATTTCAAAAGAATGCAATTCTTGTCCTTTCTTTCATTTTCCACACGTGAATGATTACTTGTCAAGCTAACGGTGTCGGCGACGCAAAAATCACATGCCTCCAAAGCGATCGGTGCAAAGGCTGCTAAAGGGAAATGGTCCATACCAAATGCTGTGTACAATTTCAAAACAAACTTCAGAGAAATATTTTATTTCTCAATATTACTTTGTCTATTCTACTCGTGAAATGAAAACCTATACATATTAAATGCCCAAATGAGGAGTATCTAAATATATTATAATTTTTTATCCGATTGTTCTTACCGCTCTCCCTACTGGCCAATAATATGCTGCGACTCATCTGTCTTAGGAGGCGATGTGTACCAATCGCTGTGTTGATGTGCAATATACCGCGTATGTACTATTAACTCAACCTCTTTGATTTTAATGTGTTCCTCGACTTGCTAGTCGGGAATTTATTGACAATTTCCAAAACACTGTAGTATTGCCTAGTATGACAAAGTATTCGCATGGTGTATTCATCTTTTTATGATCTACCCAATACAGATGAAATAACTATGTAATTCTTGTTTAAACAATCGAAGATGGTACGAGTTTTTTCCAAACAAAAAATATTACGGACAATATCCCTACATCATGTTACTGGCTTCATAATTCAATATTGTTGGGCGAAAAATGCGTTTCGATATTGTTAATCATTTAGAAATTAGTAGGTGTTACATAGATGTTGGAATATGATGTAAAACAATACGAATATAAACCTCCTTTCAGTCGATTGAAATTCGTTTGACGTAGATTTTTTAAACTATAAATACTACAATGTAAATTCATTCATTAGTAAAGGCACTTTAATGATTAGATCGTTTAAAAATACTTTGAAAAAATTAATGACTCCAATTCGCTTATAAAACTGTCTATGAAAATCGCTTATGAAATATATTTGATATTAAGTAAATATTTAATATATCAAATTTTACTAAGGGTGCATTGAAATATACAATTGTAACCAAAAGAGCTTGAATTGTAACTTTTGTATCTTTATATAAAATATTATTCAAATGCAACGTAATGTTACAATTGAAGAGTTCAGCAGAACAAGGGGCTATCTCACACTCACATTTCATTGAGATCATGAGAGTTTTGCCGGAACTTCCCCCATATAACTCAATAGTTTTAAACTTTTAAACAAAATAGACTTGCGTATAATTCCATACAGGATTTAAATAATACGTTACACCAGAAGAAGAATATTTGAAGTTTTGAATAATGCTAATAATTCAATTTCACAACAAATGAGAGATAGCCCCTTGTTCTATTGGGATCTTCTATTGCATTTATTTCGGCAGCCCTGAAGGAAATGTGTCTCGACCTTGGCGACTCGACCAGCGAGCACGAAAGTTGCGCCGCCAATTTGTGGTTCACAGTGTTTGAGACAGCTGGCGCTCAGTTCCTAGGCAAGCGTTGTTGGGGGAGAACGTGTTGTCTCAGGTACTGTCTATTAATGGGAGTAAGATTTCCTTGTATTTAAATAGTGGAGTGAAATTGAACTGCAAAGGAAGAGTACATTAAGGTAAGTGTTTTTCTAATAGCATTACTTCAGTAAGAAACATTATAATGCATATTCACCACTACTAAAATCAACCACGAGTTGAGAATATTACAATACACACTTTTTGATAAACGTTTAAAATTTCTCAAATTTAAACACAGCGTATTTGATATTAAGCAGAAGGCTAAACTAACTTTGTTTCGTATTAATTGTTAATTTAATTCCGTTGTTAATTTTGACGACGTGTATGTAGTATGTAGTTCTTATAATTTTGAGGTCGGCTTATATTACGTAGGAATTCTCTCACACTTAACATTTTTACTTTATGGAAATTGTGGAGTAATGCTCATACACTTCTCACGAAATTGCAATAAAATACGACTATTAGGAAACTTTCTGATTTATTCAGATTATAGTACATATTCAAAATTATCAAGTTTCCTTGTGGTGAAGTATTATGATAATTTTGTCAGCTGATAATTTTATTATAGTAATAATAGTAATAATAATATAATAACAACAATAATGAATGACACTTTGCGAGAGTCTTCAAAATTCGAATGTGAAAAAATAGGATTCATCCAAACTTGCATTAATGTTCTAAAGCACCCTTAACCACATGGGATCAGCATGAAGTTTGAACTTAAGAAAAGTCGTATACTTACAATAAAATTGAAGTAATACATGAAAGACTGAATTTTTAATCTAGATATTGTTCAAGGAATGAACATGCATCTAGAAATAATATAGGCGACATTTGAGAAGGACCGACCCTGAACCGAAAAACTTTTGGCTCAGCAGCTTTGGCTCAGCTTGTCATGTCAGGATTTCTATATCTACACTGCGATAAGAACTGATTTTATTCCGAAATGTATGGAATATGAACAGAAAATCATTTCATGAAAAATGTGATTATCATTCTTGATTTGTAGAAATTTAATGACTTCTGCCAAGAAAATTTTAAAACACAACGTAATCGATTTATAGTAGTTTGATAGGGATATTTAATATTGAGTGCGTTTACACAACATATTGATGCATTTCGTCCTATTCTGGCATTGCTTATGCCTGTTACATTGCTGGTAAGGGGAGTTATTTCAGAATTACGCTCTTTGATCTATTGATGTGATACATTTCCTAGGAGTGGTGCCAAGAGTTTAAACTGCAATATCAAACCAAATTAGTACACTAAATGCTAGTATTATAGATTTTAATGGAGAAAGATGTAATGTGCTAAACTATTTGAACGGCACACATATTTAAAAGACGATACTAGAGAAACCACTGATTCCAAAATCAAAGAATAATAAACTATTTCAAGTAACGAAGAGAGAGTTTGCATTACTTGCATTGACATGCTTATATTGACATTCTTACGTTATTTTTTTAGGGCTTTTACCAGCCAACAGCCGGTTACTCTTTACGTCCCGATGGGACTCATATTCGACCATACACTAGACAAAGACACTTGCGGGCTCCTATGATCTGTGGTCAGCAGAACGCGAGGCCCTCCGTACGACACGTACAAAGTCAAGGGAAAAACAACCATACCCAAGGTGGGACTCGAACCCGCGACCCTTAGGATCGAAGCGCTGAGTCAGTACTCACTCTTAGCCACTTCGACCATCCAGCTCGGCTTCTTACGTTATCCTAGAAAAATTTAATCTTCCTAATGATGGAAATATTTTAAGACTTTACATCTTTCTAATTTAAAATATTTCATTAATATGAAATATTCAGTGAAGCATTCATTCAAACATTCAAAATTTACACATTTTTGGCAGCAGGTTGAGAACAAATGCGATACCACAAGAAGTGGTAACAAAAAGCCTTGAAGTGCTAACAAAATCCCTGATGCGACTGAGACAAAGATTTTTTCTCTATTTTGAGGTACCAATTATAAGAATTACATTTTTATCGTTCGATATTACTACCGTGATAGTTGTAGTTTCCATTATTAATGGTGGATGCCAGAGTATTTCCTCCACAACGCGCCGCAAACCGGTGCCGGTTTGTTCCTCTCTGCCTTAAGCAGTTCCAGTTCGTAACCCAAGACCCGTGAAAGGGGCTGGGTTCCTCGTTGGTTGATTAGTGATTTCGGGCGCGTCAACTAAGGTCATTAGTCCCGTAAGTGTAATACATGTTTTATCGTAGGCGGTGGCGGTAATCATTTCTTATAGGATGGTGAGATCCAGCGCCGTCCTCCCACCTGCTAGCGGGATTTTCCCAAACCAGGTACCACCACCGGGACAAGCTTTAAGCTCCCGACTCTTCTCCCGGCATGTGTGGTAGTGTAGTGCGTGTAAGTAAGGGGTGAGGATAGGACAAGGAATAGGTAGGGAAGATAGCGCCCGGTCCGCGGTCCGTTTGTGAAGGTGGCATTCGCCAGGTGTTGATCGGAGAAACCACGGAAAACGTTAGTGTAGTGCATATTTTTCTCGGGAGATGGCGGCTATCTTCCCCCGCTGGATGACGAGATGCGCCGCCGACCTACCGTCGGCTAGTGGGGTTTCCCCCTAACCAGAACTTTCTCACCAGCGGGGCACCGCCTCAGCCGGGACAAGCTCTAAGCTTCCGACCGGTCTCCCGGAATATGTGGTAGTGTAGTGCATGTTAGTGTAAGTGTGTGTGTAAGGGGAGAGGATAGGACAAGGAAGAGGAAGGAAAGATCGCGCGCGGTCCGTGACCCGTTTGGTAGGGTACTGCTCTGGCATTCGCCAGGTGTTGATCGGAGAAACCACGGCAAACTACCGATCAGAGCAGTCGGTCGCTTGGATTGCCCTTCAGATAGCATTAAAACTAGACCTAACTATGTAGTTAGTGTTAAAAATCCTGCCACAGTCGGGACTGGAAACTAGAACCTAACGGTCAAACGTACTGCAGTAACATCAGTTGACTCCCTGAGCCACCTCTCCCGGTCCAATGGTTTGAAAACCCCCAAGGAATCAAGCGGGAGCTTAGAGGAGCTGGACCTCTAACCACGAATTTGAGCTCGGCTGAATGTGAGCTAATTGGAAGGAATCCCTGGGTAGTTTGACTCCCGCTCAGCGCCATCGCTGAATTAGGCAATCAGGAGGCGCACTGTGTGATCAGTCGCCCGAACAGGACACGGCGATCCCACCTGCCATTACCTCGTTCCAGGCCCGAGTGGAGAAAGTGCAGTCGGAACATTGCTCCGAGACCATGAATCTCAAGGGGGCACATGGAACTCACGAGAGCCAATGAAGCTCAACGCGTTCCGTAATTTTTATTACAATTTGAACATGTTTTTAATTAATTTAATGTAATCGTTTAATGCAATCGCGTTTTAATGTAATCGCCAACTTTCACCCTGCTGAAGCAGGAGGCCTTTGCCCTTAAAGGTATTTTGCAGGCTCAATAATAATAATAATAATAATAATAATAATAATAATAATAATAATAATAATAATGTAATCGTGTCTTATCTTGAACGTATGTTTGCACGTACTAATGCGCATACTTCTTGCAAATCAAAATTATTTTGCTCTCTACTATCGAAACTATCTTGACAATCTACATTCTCATGTGGCAAATAATAATGAAGTATTAGATCCAAATGTTTGAGAAAATTGTGTGCTCAAGATTAAATGCGGACTTTAAACCAATAAACATATCCTCCAAGAATATGGATTATTTGTTTTTTTAGGAAATACCAATACATTCTAAGTGGAACTCAATTGGCATTTATTGTAAATAAATAATGAGAACCCTCGAAAATCTGTTCTTGGCATCTATACCTGAGGGTAATAGATTACCCAAGATTCTATCTACCGATGTGGGATTAATGTATTGTTTCAAGAGTTAAAAATCGACGTACAATACAACATTCGTAGTTATTATGGCGATAAATACCAAATAACAGATGAGGTTAAATAGTGAAAATCGAGACGATAGCCAAAGCCCATGTCTATAACCAATAGAGTCGTGTGATATAGAGACATTACTATAACAAAGAACTGTTTTGACAGCTACTTCTTGGCCATTTCTGACAACATAACTGCAAGTTACGTCCATGAACTCATTTTGTCAGTGCATTCGTAAATGGCTTAATCACTATACCTTGCA
Source organism: Teleogryllus oceanicus (assembly GCA_964035755.1). Classification (NCBI taxonomy): domain Eukaryota; kingdom Metazoa; phylum Arthropoda; class Insecta; order Orthoptera; family Gryllidae; genus Teleogryllus; species Teleogryllus oceanicus. The sequence goes on along the minus strand of CAXIVR010000010.1, from coordinate 34,942,194 downwards.
ATGCCATCGCCCGGCATGACGTTCCTTTGTTTCCCGATCTGTCAAAGTGGGCCCTTGTTAGAGTATTTCCTATTTATCGGTCGTGTGTCTTTCAATACATTTCGATGTACCAAGTTCATATAACAAACAACGATCATTTAATTAAATAAAAAATAATGAACCCATACGCCATATTTAGCTATGACTCATTTGTTTCTATTGCTCTTAACGTACAGCAGTCTTTTCAATCTTTAACGGACTCCCTTGGTCTTTCCGAAATTCTGTCGATAAAACAGTCTTCTTCTTCTTCTTCTTCTTCTTCTTCTTCTTCTTCTTCTTCTTCTTCTTCTTCTTCAAGCATTAGAACTTTCGATCCGTTGCGTTTCATTATTGGTCCGTCCATCTTCTCTTCGGTCTTCCTATGCTCCTTTTTCCTCTTTGCTTGTATTTCAGAATCTGTTTGGCATTCGTGCGTTTTCCATTCTGTCTATGTGGTCTCTCCATGCTTTCCTATATTCGTCAATTTTTTCGTTTAGATTATAAATTCCTAGGTAGTTTCGTATCTCTTCATTACAAATCCTGTCTTTCCTTGTGACACCAATACAACATCTTAAAATCTTTATTTCGGCAGTCTGAATCCTGCTTCTAATTTTTGTATCCATAGTCCAAATTTCACATCCATATAGCCCACAAGGAACTGCTAAGGTTTTATAAAATTTCATGAGTGAGATTTCCGACTTTACTTTTCAGTGTCCTAATAGTTCCACACATGCTGTTTCAAAACTTGATCATCTGCAAACAGATTTCCTTTGAAAGACAGATCACAACCTAGGAACTTGAATGAACTTACTTGTTCCATGTTTTGGTTGTTAACCACTAACTTGCATCTAACTGGATATTTCCCTTGGAATGCCATTGACTTAGTTTTTTGAACAGACATCTCTAAATTGTATTCTTTTACAATTATCTGAAGTTCATACAGAGCTCTTTGTAGAGTGTCTTCATTATCAGATATCAAAACTTGATCATCGCAAACAGAAGTGTCATTATAAAATTTTTACTATTAAAATTATCTGTAAAATTTAAAAACTTCATCTTCTGCTTCCATATTCTGATAGCATCGTCAAGATAAATATTAAAAAGTGGGGGTGACATACAGCACCTTTGTCTTACTCCTTTGTTTATAAATTCTTTGAGGATTTTTACCTGATTTTGTTCTTACATTAATTTGGGTATCTTTGTGCATGTTTCGAATAACTTCAATTAGCTGTTTTGGTATGCCTCTTCTGTCCATAATTTACCAGAGTTTTCCCTTCAGAACGTTATCAAAGGCTTTTACGTAATCTACGAAGACCATACATGTTTGTAGATTGAACTCTCGTCTCTTTTCAATTAATAGCTTTAACACAAACATATTATCAGTACACGATCTCCCTTTTCTGAATCCCGTTTGTTCTTCTAGAGTTATGCTTCCATTATGTTCTTTAGTCTATTATTAATTATTTTAATAATCGATAAAACAGTAAATGTAGTAAATCAAATTACTCGGGCGCTGAGTGCAAGAGCACATAGGTTATTTAGTTTTGCAAATATTTTTACAAAAAAAGGCTATTCCAAGTTAGAAAGTGGTTGTATCAGTTCCCAAAACGAGCCACATTCTCAAGCCTTAAGATTCGGTTTGAATTCAAACTCGCTCCTGTCGATATAAAAGTAAAAATTGTAAATCAAATAACTCGGACGCTGAGAACCTGAGCACACGTGTTATTTAGTTATACAAACGGATTATATTTTTATAAAAAAAAAGGGCATATTCCAAGTTAGAAAGTAATTAAATTGGTTCGCAAAGCCTCAAGATGCGCGATGATTTCAGACACTCACACTTCTCACCTTTCGCCGGCAGGTGCTGACCTCTAGTGGTCGTAGTGCGCGGCGGAGCCATGACGCCGTGTGCGCAACGGCGACGGCAGCTGTAGGTCGCAGCGTTCAGCGGCGCGCGAGGTGCGAGCGGTCGGACGGAGAGGGGAGGGGGAAAGGGTCGGCGGAGCGGTCGCCCTACTACGTCACGGTGACGTCAGGTGCCGCGGATTGCGCAACCGACTGCATAGATCACCGCTGCCCGCCCCTCCGCTGCCGCCACCGCCGCGTCGCTTCGTTGATGTGTGTTGTGTATTATGTCGCGTCGCTGCACACTCCTGGCGATAACCGTCCACACGTGCTAAATAAAATACAGAGCTAAAGAAACATTTGTAGGAAAAGGGTCGGATATTTATTTCCGTTATTTTAACAATACTCTATTGACCAGAGTAGTAATTAATTATTTGTCTACTCCCATTGTATAATTCTGTCATTTGATGGCTGCAACCCGTTCCATAATGAAACTCATTACGATACAAATTTCAGTACGATACAGTTCTGGACCAATCACAGATAAGTTTACAAACCAAGAATTGACAATTAATCATTGACAAACGTTTTAGTAAATATTTTGTTCGATTGTGTACATTAAAATTTCATTTAATATTATATTATACTTGTCAGTTTTAATTTCATCATTATTAGTAGCTTTTTGTGGAATATTATTTAAAACAAATTGGGTGCAATTTCACTTTTTTCCTATTTTGCTAGGGCAGTGGTAAAAAAATGCCACCTGGGCCAGGATAGGTAGGGAGCTATCCGCTAGGTGGCCTTGGGTGAATCCTGCGTGTCAACTGCCACGAAACGATTCTATGTAAAAGTTTAACTTATAAAAGTCGTAGAAAACGTACCGTAAGAAACTCGATGTAATGGGTATTAATACACTCGTGTGAAGTTTACAATACTCGCTCAAATCGTAATATCACACTCGTGTATTAACTCACACTCTTCGTGACATCGTTTCATAATGTACTATTCTGTAGAGTGAAATGGAAGTAATTTTATTCACATTCACGCCATTCCTGCAACAAACGGCTGAGATGCCTCGAGGCAACAACTAATGCCATTGTAATGTAATCGCTCATCGGCAGTTCCTAGGGTTTGAGTCCCAACGGAGGCAGATCTTCGATACTAGCTACGAGCTAGAATTCTCTGCTGTTGTCTGGACGAGAATTCTAGTGGCCGGCCGTTCTGATTGGTGGTTTCCAGTTGTTGCTCTGATGAAAATCAGGCGAATGCCGGAGCAGTTCCTTCGCAAATGGATCATGGACCGCGCGCGATCCTCCAATGCTCATCCCTGTTCCCTTGCATACATGCATACACACACACACACACACACAAACACACACACACACACACACACACACACTTACATGCTATATACTACACATATTGTAAGATCTCCTGGGATATAACATGCATTAAAGATTTGAACTAATGACTACAGCAGTTGTCGTGCCCAGAAGCCCAAAGTAATATTAATCAACCTTCCACGAACGCCTACCTATTTACCACTGAATTAATATAATAATATTTTTATAATATTCGTATTAATATGAAATATTATAAATAGAAAACCTACGTACGTCTGTGCATTAAAAATCTCACTAAAACTCACACATTTCTCAATAGTACCTAAAATATACCTTTCCTTCTGAAAGTTGTTTCAAATAATGAACAAAAATCTAAGTTTTATTACTTTGGAATGAAAAGACATTCGAGAAGGGGATTGCGATATTAAAAATATGCTTACTTTTATTTTTTTTAATATTGTCAACTACGTCGGTCGAATGCAGTATTAAATATCTTGCATATTGTAGTAACTAAAGGCTCTTAATTGTACAGAGAACTGAAATTCTGCCATGTGATAATTTTGGGGAACACTGAGTTGTAACGTCCTTGGTAACTACCAAAACATTTCTGCCTAGTTGTCGTTAGTAAATTCAGTGTAATTTCCTTTGCAGTTTGTCTTACCGCTCTTTGGAATTTCAGTTGGTGGATTGTAGCGGTGTGAACAAGACACGACCATTTCAGACGCGGAAGCAGAACAATGGTAATGGGTGACGAGGTAAGTGCACAACCTTGGAAGGGGTAGACGATAATCATACGGTTAGAGATGAAAATAGAAGAAAATCTACCGTATTGCAAATTATTGTCATTCAATAATTAGATAAATGTTCGATTGTCAAGGTCCGACGTGGTAAACTATGAATGATTCAATATTTCCTACACCAAGCATTGTAATTTTATGTTGTGAATTGTGTATCTCTCTGATATTTTAAGTTCAAGAATAATTTTTGTATACCCGTCTCTTAACGTTCAAGGAAATGTTTTGTTGATCTAATTCGATGAAGATTCTAAACAGTTTTTTTTTCTGTGAAGACACTAAGTGAAACAACGGAACTCTCTTCTGTATGTTTCATTTTCACTTTGTTCTCGTGAAAGTAAAGTACAAAAGTTTTAATAGTATGTTTCTCAACAATATTTTTGTTTTCAAACATTGAACTAAGAAAATGCACATTTCCGATAAAAGTAGTGTTTAATTCCATCATCGTAGGGGTTTATTTTATTTGTTGTTGTTGTTTGTTTTTTGCCAAAATAACTTACAAAAGAGACTTATGTTTTCATTATGTCCTATGTTCCATTTACTTAGCTATTTATGACAACATAGCACAGTAGATAATGACGCAGATTTTTCGTTAGAAATGAAGAAACGTATTTTTTATCAAGTGCTTGGCCTTTAAATTATTGTGTGCAACGGTTTTCGAGAAAATGTTACGAGGGTCATCAGTCTTGTTAAATCAATCGCAAAACCGAATAGCTGGAGAAATGGCATCACACATATGGTGGGTCGTTGCTCTGTGTTTCGTAATTTGTATACCGAATCTGTAGGCCATTGTTCTGCCGGTACCGCGATGACACATTTCAACTCTAGGGGACACGAAAACTCGCGAAGTAGATATCTTTTTAATTCCCACTCTCATATATGTTGTTATTGAACAAATTACAATGAAACAGTCCCGTGTATCGACATTATAATCGTCTTTGCTAGGTTTGTGGCTCCCTAGTGCCCATGCCAGACCGATAGACCAACAACATATTTTCCTATTTACCTTTCAGATTCCGTTTACGAATTACGAAACGAGGGTGAATGACGGACCATTATGTGGCGCTATCTCTCCGACAATGCCGAATGCAGAAAACGGTTCAAGTGGAAGCGCGATCGCTCTCTAGGGAGACATAATGGTACTCGATAGAGGAATCACGATTTGCATGACCGAATCCGCGCTTAGCATTAGTGAACAGCTCTTTTAAAGATCGTTCCACAAGCCATATTCTTGCAATTCTTTTATTTATTTTTATTTATTTTACGTAAAAAAAAACAGTTAAAAACTGCGTATGACGTGCTATGGGGAAAAGTTAATTGTGTGCACATTTTCAAAATTCTGTGATCCCTACACTAAGTCATATACTACTTAAATTTTGAAAAAAAAGAAGCTCCCATGTAATAATATCTATTTTTAAGGATAAAAAGACAATAAATTTCGGCTCTTTCTTGTGTGGACGTACGCGTACAGAAAGGCTTGCGAGACACTTGGCGCATGGAGTCTTACAAATGTATTCAAATTACGAAGTGTTTTTGGTAGTACTAAAAAAATGTGATCTTAATGTTAAAATATATGGTGTAAAACATTAAAACATAAATAAATTTATATTTCCAGCTTAAATTATTAAAACACCAAACAAAGTGTAGTGAAAATTTGTATCACGGGAGATGGCAGTGTTCCTCCCCCGCTGAACGATGAGATTCGGCACCGACGTACATGTCGTCTTGCGGAATTTTCCCATCCATATGTATCCCTCCAGCGAAACGCCCGAGCCAGGACAAGCTCTAAGCTCTCCACTGGTTTCCAGACACGTGTGTAGTACGTGTACGTGTGTGGAAGTAAGGGGGTGAGGATAGGTCAAGAAAGAGGAAAGAATGATCGCGCGCGGTCCCTTTGTTAGGGTACGTTTCCGGCATTGGAGAATCCCCCGTAAAATACAAATCAGAGCAGCCGGCCGCTAGAATTCTCCTCCAGACAGCGGATGACTTCTATCTAGCTCTCTAGCTTTTATCCGAATAAAAGAAGAATGTGGTTGACAGTTCCCGGTAACATAGTGACGTCAGCTCCGTAACCTAGGCAACAGCGAATCAGAAGTATCGCCATTTGCCCGATGTTGTCACGATTGAACTGCGAATAATAAAACCTTCACAGTGAGCGAAGTGGAAAATCTTTTCCGGGAGGCTGTGCAAGGAACCACTCGCGAACAGTGCCAAAACGTTGTAGCGCGCAGGAAAGCGGTGATAATGGAAGCGGTGATAATTGGATCGTAATTTCACTTTGATTGAATTTGACTAGCGCAGTACTCCCTGGCAGGCGGACTGGTAACAACAGCCAACTCTGGCAGCTTGCGAGGCTAGGGTGAGCTGGCTTGGCAGAATCCTACATGTCAACTGCCACGAAATCACATCGCTCATATCGTCATATCACGCTCTTGTATTAATATCCTTCATTACATCGTTTCAATATGTCCTATTTTGTTTTTGGAGGGTAAAAAGTTGCTTATTAGCACGTAATTGACACAACAAAACATCTGGATAGCCAATTATATTTTTTGATGGTGACACCGCATTTTACGGCAGGTCAAAAGCGTTTAAAACTGTTTCTAGTACGAAACTATTTTCTTATTGAAAACAAAAATTATTTGCCAAGTACAGAATATTCCCACGCATACACCTAATATTTTTAATTGTGATGCCAAACCCAGACCTTATGGCCATGCCTGGAATGTATAAATGATTTGATACATGGGTTATGATGATATGAGCTGAAACATGATAGAGACGTGTTGAAATTCGCAGAAATCCTACCGCGAATGTGTTCCAACACAAATTCAATTCCATACGATTCGACAGGAATTTGAAATCCTATTCCAGCGGTGGAAAGAGAGAAGGGACCACCTACTCTGCACAGTGGGTGTTCACTTTTGAGCGCTGTTTCACGCGGCGCGGGGGGCCAATGGGGAGAGCGCCCTCCGCGCTTTCGTTCAGTGGTCGCGCCGCAATCGCGTTCATCGCGCGCCCACATCAAAGGCGCCGCACCCACGGCACGCAGGCCCCGCCCCCGCCGCGCCGCTGCCCGCAATAGCCCCCTCCACTCGCTCTCTTCCTGCTTTCGTGCGCATGGACTCTACGCAAACAGCGCTCTTGCCTCCAACGCTCGTGCCCGTCGCTCGTGCCCGTCGCTCGGCCCGTCGCTCGGCCCGTCGCTCGGCCCGTCGCTTGCCCCGTCGCTTGCCCCGTCGCTTGCTCCCGTCGCTTGCTCCCGTCGCTTGCTCCCGTCGCTTGCCCCGTCGCTTGCTCCCGTCGCTTGCCCCGTCGCTTGCGCTTGCCCGTCGCTTCTCCCGTCGCTTGCTCCCGTCGCTTGCCCCGTCGCTTGCTCCCGTCGCTTGCCCCCGTCGCTTGCTTCCGTGACTTGCCCCCGTCGCTTGCCCCCGTCACTTCTCCGAAAAATACTTTGTACGTCACCTTCGAAGAGATTGATTGATTGTTAATGATTCTGAACGCGTTAACTACCGAGGACATTATTCCCGTAAGTGTAGTGCATGCTTTTTCAACGCGAGGCAGCGGTAATCTTCCCCCGCTAGATGGCGTGTTCCGGCGCCGACCCACCGTCGCTAGCGGGGTTGTCCCCAACCAGGTATCTCCTACAAGTGGGTCACCGTCCCATCTGGGACAAGCTGTAAGCTCTCGACATGAGTGGCAGTGCAGTGCTTGTCAATGTAAGGGGTGAAGATAGGACAAGGAAGAACAAGGAAAGATCGCGCACGGTCCGTGGCCCGTTTGGTAGGGTACTGCTCCGGCATTCGCCAGGTGTTGATCGGAGAAACCACGGAAAACTACCGGTCAGAGCAGCCGGCCTCTAGAATGCTCCTCCAGACAGTGACTGAATTCGACATGGCTGACAAGCTAGTGTCGAAAATCTTGCAGCCGTCGGGAATCGAGCCTAGGACCTCCAGAATTGAGGCACTGCGGTGACATCAGTTAAAGTACTGAAGTACCTCTTCCGTTCCTTCGGAAAGGAAGCGAAGCCAGCTGTCCCATGTTGTAGATATAAAGGACATAAAACGTCAAGCCTAAAAAAAAGAAGGAGCCAAATTAAAATGCCGTGTGATGCCTCTTTTCTCTGCTAGACGGTGAAAGAAGTGTAGCGGAATTTGCGTGGCCAGATGGAAAATAGACCTGATGGCCTGAAAAAGCCATGACTCGCCATGAAAAAGTCGTTAATTGAATTGAATTGAATTGAATTGCCAATCCCTTCCTTCACCTGCTCACTGCACATTCTAGATCGCCCACTCCTAGCCATCGCCATCACCCTCTGCCACAGCTCCACCGCCCTGCCCCGCCCCCTGCCTGTCTGTCTGCGTGGCCCTGTCCTCTCGCCGCCAGCCGCTGTGCGCTTGGGGTCGTTCGCCCCTCACGCCCACTTGTCTGTGCCACGCCCTCCCACACGTTTCGAGTCCTGACAGCGACAGGATTTTCGACACTAGCTTTTCAGCTAGGTCGAATTCAGTCGCTGTCTGGAGGAGGATTCTAGCGGCCGCCTGCTCTAATCGGTAGTTTCCCGAGGTTTCTCCGATCAACGCCAGGCGAATGCCGGAGCCCTAGCAAACGGGCCACGCGCGATCTGTCCTTCCTCTTTCTTGTCGTATCATCTCCCCTTACACACACACATCTACACTAACATGCACTACACTACCACATATTCCGGGAGACCGGTCGGGAGCTTAGAGCTCTTCTCGGCGAGGGTGGTACCCCGCTGATGGGAGACTCCTGGTTTGGGGGAAACCCCCACTAGCCGACGGTAGGTCGGCGCCGGATTTCACCATCCAGCGGGGGAAGATCATCGCCATCTCCGGAGAAAAAACATGCACTACACTAACGGGACTAATGACCAAAGCAGTTGACGCGCCCGGAAACACGAAAAAACCCAACCAAACCTCCCACACACGTGTTTGTGACCATGCACTTCCGCCGCGTGGACACTTGTGCTAGTCGCGCGCTCGCCGGCGCAGTGGAGAGATTTTTACTTTCTCGCACACATATATGGAGTAATTGTATGCAGTATATAGAAAGTTATGTAATGCTGCGGAAGATCGAATTCGAGATTTCAATAGAAATACAGATTTTGGAGTCACCTGATAGCCAAAAATTGTTGTTGTTTTTTTCACAACTTCAGCCAGCCAGCCCGACCGTCCGTCCGACCGTCTATTTGTGAACAACACTAGCGTTTTAATGTATTCGTAGGATTTTTTAAAAAAATGGATATTTGCCTGTCGATATGACCTCACTCTAAACTCTGCGACATTGAAGAACATTCATTAATTTTTGGGAGTTATTTACATGAAACTGACGGGGTATTTTCCAATTTTTTCTTTAAATTTCTTGTAAGAATAGAATAAAATCCACTTATAAGAGATGTATATGTCCGATTTTCACTGTCAACTATGAATTTTCGAAAATTGCTAACGTTTTCTTTAAGCATTTTGATTGTATTAAATGTACTGTATAAGATCACTATATAGAAGTCATTTTGTTGTATTATGCTTTTTTTATTACGCCAATGAACTTCTTTAAATATCTCTTTCGTCGTTGACATTCACATTGACAGCGATTAGCATGCATTGTTGAAATTATGCGGGGAAGTGCTTCATGTGACTTGGCTATTTGACGTGCAAGTTTTTCGAAAACTCAAAAGTTTTCTGTGAAAAAGAGCTTCGAATTTCGCATTTTCAGTAACATTAAATGACATGTTCTTAAAAACAACTCCAAATTTTTCAATGGAAATTTCTATTTATGAGAAAAATTTACTCTTCTGTAGTAATCTTTAAGTAATATTTTGTTTCCGTCGTTAGGGAACCAAAAAATTGAGAAAATGTCAACAAATATAACATGGGCGGTGATAGATGACAGCTGCGAAGAGGATGAGGTAGCACAGACCAAAGAAGTTAGAAAAGTAACTATAACGAGAAAGTCTGTGCCATTCTGGAGCACCACTAGTATAAATTTATTTTCGACATTTTTGGCTTCTATGGTTCCGAAAAAAGTGTTTTTCAACAAAATATTGTATTGTGAACCGATGGGTTGCTCACAAGTGTGAAGTAATGTTATGATAGTGTGAATATCATAAATTTCTTCCGGTGTGCTAATACCCATTACATCGAGTATTATACAGCACATTTTCTACGATATCTATTGTAAATGAAGTTGTACACAAAGATTGCGTGGAAGCTGACATACTGTATTTAGCCAGCGCCAACTAGAATACTTTCTCCTGGGTGTTTCAAGTGGCAATGGTTAAGAATAAACGCAATCCGACTTCAAATAATCAGTATATGAATTAATTATTACTTAGTTTATTAAGAAAATGCCATTAAAGTTGTATATCCATCCTCATTTTTTATCTACTTAATATCCAATGCAGTCCCGAAGTCCGTTTAAGTTTTATGACTTTCTTCTGACATTTGGAAACGGGAGGAGAAATGCGGTATACCATCTTCCACAGGTTGTCTCCGCACAGAAACACACCAACCTAGTGATACATTTACGTAGAATGATGAACAATTGTTTGATTACTGTTCATCTGTTGATTTATCTGTGATCCCACAAACACTATACTGTAATGAATCTGTATCATTATGATTACCCAAGGAGCAGCAGTCAACTAGTAAGAAGATTATACAATGGAGGAAGAAAACAATTATCACACACTTTCAGAGACTGGGAACTCTGGAAGGGACATAATAAATGTCACAATCGCGCTTTCGATATTCAAGTATTGATTTTCAGTTGAACACTATTTTCACGGGGAAAAAAAAATTTGATAAACAGTTTGGGAAAGTATTTACGTTAGCTATTATTGTTGATAATGGGAAAATTAATCAGTAACTTAATAAAACCCAAGCATATAAATCAGTAAATTTACAATTTTTAGATTAAGATTTCTGATGGAATGCAAACATGCAGAACAAAACTATTTTACTTAATGTGTTTTTTTATGTTTAATATATTTAGAAAATTATTAATCATTTCACTTGATAAAAAAATGATGGAGGGAACAAAAACGATTTGACTTTAAGGAAGTTTTACTTCCAGAAATGCCTCTTGGTAAAATGCACGTTTCTATTTCGTTGGCTTAGTTGCGTTAATTGATTTCATCTACTTCAAACAATATATTGGAAGGCAGGTTCTTCAATCTGCCTTCCAATATTTCATCAATTGATCGTTAAGAATGTTTCATGTTTCAAACAATATATCGATAAGCCACTGTGGAGAGTTTTTAATTTGGATATTATATTTATCGGTCAGAATCTTGAATCGTTACGCAAAAACCCCGTAGTCTCGAAGCTCTTTTTGATTTCTGCGCAGGTTGTCTCCGCACTCGTTCGCATAAAAAGCAGTTTTTAAAGTATTTTGTTTATTTATGCCAACCCAGTTACTGATACAAGTTTTCAAAGACGTTTATTATTAAAACAACACAATTCGGCGAAAAAGAAGAAGAGAAGAAGAATGGGGAGAAAGATGAGGAGGAATACATTGTATCTCAATTAACAGGTGAATAATATACGAAGGAAAAAAAGATCAAAGGGCAGAAAATGAAAGTAAGTCATTCCTTTTTACATTATCATATGAGTCATAGAGTAGAGTTAAGGCTTCCACAGACCGACGCGGAAGATCCGCAGCCTACACGGATTGGCCGCAGCGGAAGTTTCGCGTCATGTGTTGCCTTACGAGCACGTTCAGACATGCGTGGCCGGCCAGCGTCGCGGCAACGGATTGGCAGCGTTCAATCGGCGGCGAAATTTGTAACGCAGACAGACGCGTTTCTTCCGCTACAGCTTGAGTTTCGTGGAAGTCCGCCCGTGTTCGGGTGTCTACGTCTGGGTCGAGCGACCTTGCCAACCGTCACCAAACGCTGACTCAGAATTGACGCTCCGGTGTGAACGGTCCCGCGAATTCCGCGGCCGCGTCTAGCTCGGAACTTTCCGCGCCGCACCCGCTTCCGATCTACCCCGCCGCTCTGTGGGAGCCTTTATTCCAGGAATCGAACCTTCGCGTCGTTCCAAAAGACAGCTCCTGTTGAGAGGAGAAGTAGAATTTTTTTGCTAGAAATCTTCGCATCGCCGTGACGTACGCGGGGTTTTCCGCTGGGAATCGAACAGCGCACTGCAGCAGAGACCTTGGCTCCGTCTGCGACTGGCGACGGTCCAGGCTGCGCTGCAGCGAGGCAAGGCAATGCCACGCCACGCCCCCTTCCGATAAATCGCCCGCCTTAAATGGATTATGAGCAGGCATGTTGCCCTCTTCGCCCCCTTCTCTGCCCCGGCCACCACGCTGCCAGAATCAGACTCGTGCGACGTGCACCGAAAAATTGCGTTGGTCGCCTGGGAGAATTCAGAAAGACGGGTGACCTGTGTGGCGCCTAGATTTGATTTGATTTTTTCGTGGGTCCGGGCACGTCAACTGCTTTGGTCGTTAGTCCCGTTAGTGTAGTGCATGTTTTCTCGGGATATGCGCGGTGATCTTTCCCCGCTGGATGGCGAGAACCGGCGCCGACCTACCGTCGGCTAGTGGGGTTTCCCCTAACCAGGACTCTCCCACCAGCGGGGCAACCGCCCCAGCCGGGACAAGCTCTAAGCTCCCGATCGGCCTCCCGGAATATGTGGTAGTGTAGTGCATGTTAGTGTGAGTGTGTGTAAGGGGAGAGGATAGGATAAGGAAGAGGAAGAACAGATCGCGCGCGGTCCGTGGCCCGTTTGGTAGGGTACTGCTGCGTCATTCGCCTGGTGATGATCGGAGAAACCATGGAAAACTACCGATCAGAGCAGTCGGCCGCTAGAATTCTCCTCCAGACAGCGACTGAATTCGACCTACCTGAAAAGCTAGTGTCGAAAATCCTGCCGCCGTCAGGACTCGAACTTTGGACCTCCCGGTCAGAGGCGTTCAGTGACATCAGTTGATGCATTGAGCTACCGCTACCGGTACGTCATATAGAGTTTTTACTTTTTTGACCAAATAATCAAATCACATTCAAATCAAATTATGAGCAGGCATGTTGCACTCTTCATTCCCTCAACAATACAGTGGAATAGCAATGTAAATTTCAAAACATGCTATCAGATAACCTAACAATGACTCTGCCGTTACGGCCGCGGCAACAATGGGTGAGCGTTATGTGCGCATAATTACGGTGCTAATCGGTTATTGTACTTTATTATGGGGGTGTAGTGTTCACTTCTATATTCCAAGTTCAAATCTGGAAGGTTTTTCACGGAGGTCTCCCATTTTCTCTGCCTTACATGTGATCGTCGTGTCATTATCATTCCCATTATAATCATCTATCAATTGAATCACCATGCGTTCCAAGCATAGTCATTGGCAAAGGAACGGATATGGTGATAAAGTGTAAATGGTAAAGTGCTTTCTTCGCCTTTAACTCGCACCGTCCAACATTTTTCCTTACGAAACCGGGCTCGAGTAGTCGTATGCAAGCTAACATTGCGATGGTCGCCTGAGAGATTTCAGAAAGCGGGGCGACCCTTAGTGTAGTGTCGAGAGTGTCTCTACCTCTGTGTACCGGTTTTCGAATACCTATCAATTCATATGGAATTTAGCTTCTTGATGTTGATGGATTTTAGATACTTGCTTGATAGCTTGATTAATGATGATTTGATGAGAATTCTGGAGAACAGCTGCTCTGGACGGCCGTTTTACACTTTTTTGGCCAATTCGTAGGTCGTCATCGTTTTCGTAGAAACGAACTTCCGGCATTTAATACAATTCTTGAAGTGGTTAATGACGTTTCGGGACTGTGGAATTTTAAAACAAAGTCACTACATGGTCTATTGAAGTATTTAGGTTTGGTTTACCAAAAACGGGACAAAAATAACTCTATAATGGAGAGAGACGACATAGTACAGCAGTGAATATGTTACGAAAGGGAAATGAAAAACTGCAGGGAAAGCAAACGAAATATTTATTATTTTGACGAAACCTGGATAAACAAAATGCCCACTGCAAGTAAATAATGGCATCACATAAAGTTAGAGCGAACGGACCTTAATCATAGAAATGATTCACAAAGAAGAAAAGAAGTCTGCTGTATGAAGGAGTTTTTAAGTTTTATTTTTTGCTAAATCAGATATCTACGAGCCGACCTGGATGGCCGAGGTGGCTAAGAGCGAGTACCGACTTAGCGCTTTGGTCCGAAGAGTCGCGGGTTCGAGTCCCGCCTTGGGCATGGTTGTTTGTCCCTTGACTTTGTATGTATGTGTTGTCGCGGAGGGCCTCGCTTTCTGCTGACCCCATTGACTGATGTTAAGGCAACAAAATTTTTAGGTCTCTCAATTCAGTCAAACCTTAAATGGAACGTCCATTTAAATGAATTGAACACACAATTAAGTTCATTATGCTACGCGTTCAGAATTCTTGCAAATTCAGTCAGCCTTCATACTGCTCGTTGTGTATACTTCGCGAATGTTCATTCCCGCCTGAGATATGGCATAATATTCTGGGGAAATACATCTTATAGCTCCCAGACTTTTAGATTACAAAAACGAATTGTACGAATAATAACCAAATCCCACCCACGTGATTCATGTAAGCCTCTCTTCATTAATCTAGGAATTCTACCATTACCGTGTCTTTTTATTTACGAATCAGTGGTTTTGTAAAAAATGACTTGCTCAAGGGCGGGAATATATTTTCAGAAAATGCCGAAGTCTATTACTATAACACTCGACGTAGAAATCATATTCATCAGGTGACAGTATCAACAGCTCATTACAAAAATTCACATACAATACATGTACATTATTTTACAACACTTTGCCAGATGACATTAAACGATTAAATTCAATAGAAAAGTTTAAATCCCAAGTGAAATCGTTTCTGCTGCATAACTGTTTCTATACAATTAGAGACTATACTGAGCATCACAAGAAAAGTAACATTAATTTTAACAATGATACTTAATGCATTATTTACCATTTGGACTGTATAAATGAGTATAAACAACCTGTAACAACAATTGTACTACAGCTTCCGGGTCAATGACCCCCATCTCGATCAGGTTTTCGTCAGTTTCCTGATCCATTGAGCAAATGCTGAGATGGCCCCTTGTTTTCTTCTGGACATAAATGTAACTTCATTTTCTGTGCACGTCTTCTAGAATTCAGTGGGAAATACAATTATTTAAATTATTGTTTCCATGTTGTCGCGGCAGGAAGTAATAAGAGCCAAAATTTATTGCTTATTTATCCTTGATAATAGATTTTATTACATGGGAGTTTTTTTGTTTTTTTTCTCCCTTTCAAAATTCAAAATTTATTGCTTATTTATCCTTGAAAATAGATTTTATTACATGGGAGTTTTTTTTTTTCTCCTTTCAAAATTCAAAATTTATTGCTTGTTTATCCTTGAAAATAGATTTTATTACATGGAGTTTTGTTTTTCTCCCATTCAAAAATTCAAAATTTAAGTAGTATATGACTTAGTGTAGGGATCACAGAATTTTGAAAATGTGCACACAATTCACTTTTCCCCATAGCACGTCATACGCAGTTTTTAACTGTTTTTTTGACGTAAAATAAAAAAAAAAACCCAGATCAGAGGAGCCCGCAAGTGTGTTGGTCTAGTGTATGGTCGAATATGCGTCCCATCGGGGCGTAAAGGGTAACCGGCTGTCGGCTGGATAAAATCCCAGAAAGAAGAAGAAGAAAGAAGAAGATAGCTACGAAAGCAGCATTTTATTGTTGTTAATCTCTTTAATTACGAGTATATCAACTTTTACGAAATCAATTCACCACAAAATACAAATTTGTAATAACATTATCATGATAAAAAGGGGAGCGAAGACAACTTCTAAGATCATTAATACATTCTTGATGTGACGGACTATATATTTAACTAATAAATGTAACTAATAAAATATAATAAATACATCAGTTAATGGGGTGATGATCACATTAATTTATTATTTATAGAGGTATTACATTTTACCGTTTGGTAATTTTGTATACTGCAAATTATTTGTAATAATTGACACATTTATTTATCACATCCATTGATTTCAATTCTTATCGAAACGAATAACAAAAGAAACTAAACAAATTAAAACGAGCTATTAATTAAAACTGTTCTCACAACTGTTTCAAATGTAGAAATCTGGGTCGCGGCGAATATATTTATTCAATTTAATAGAAGTGCCACTGAAAATGATTTAACATCGTTGTTAGCCTTTACAAAACACAAAAGCCAAAACAAACTAGAACCCGTACAGCTTTCAACACGAAGGGGAAGAAAAAAAAACGCGTAAAATATTTCATTGCCCGCAACATTCAACGAACGCCCTCTGTGACAGTTCCGCTTTCGCCGCAAAGTCTGCCGTCTGGTTCGGACGGGGGTGCGGCGTTGCCAGATTCTTTGAGGGGCTTCTCCCGACATGACATGTTTATCTAAAATATGGGCGTTTTAGTAAAAATATCGCAACATAAAATGTTAGTTATTTTGGCATAAATAAAATTTTTTGATAAAATTATTCCTATGAAAGTTCCTGTTATCCACAAGCATGTTTCTTTTTGGTTCTAGAACCTCCCAACATTCCTTTTACTAACATTCGTAAATTAAAGGTAGCGTTGTTGGCAACTTTTCATAAAAATACATTCTCGTTCCGGTGTGACTGAAACTTTTTGAATTAGAAATGAAGTATTTCTATAGTAGTATTGACATTAAAATAACCAAATTCCATCCTCTTCTTGTATGAAACAGAATATCTCACAAAAAAAAGCGCGCAAATTAACACTGGCCTTTAGCACGAACGTTATTAGATGTTAACGTAACAAAAAGAGAGATCTTGTTGTTTGTTCTCATTTACTACGAATTTAAGCTGTAACAGTCAATTTCTTCGATTAGTAATATTATATCCTTACAAGCTAAATACGCTATAGCTTTTAGAGTTTATCATTTGAAAGTTATATTGTGTATTATTATTGGTATCGTAGGCTTCCGCGGCCAGAGTGATGATTTGGGCCGTCCGGGTGACGCTGCTTCGAAGGCTGGGGTGCCGACGTTTCGACCGATATATTGCGGTCTTCTTCAGGGTTGTACTGCTGGGCTGCAGGGCTGTGCTGCAGGGCTGACTGTACTTATTATGCGTAAAACTTAAAATCTGTCGTTAATAGAACAAATTTGTCATTCAAAATACGAGTTTTAAAACGTAGTCATTTTTCAGAAGTTCACAGCCTTTAACCCATATTTCCTTTCCAAATTTTTCCCCAAACAAAAAATATTTTATGGTTCTCAGTAAAATCCGCAATCTGGCAAATCCAAACGCGTGGGGGTGAGTGCGCGGTCGTCTGGTTTGGATGAAAGCGGAGTCGTCGCCCAAAGTCGAAACGAACGCCTAAATTGTAATAGTTTACTTCAGTTTAGCACTTAAAAATATTGTGTATTATTTATTTTATCGTAAAACGTAAAATCTAGCATTAAAAAATCAAATTTGTTACACAAAATACAAGTTTTTAAAAATTCAAATATTTTTTAAAAATTCGCATCTTCTATCTCACAATTTTTCTTATTTCGAATTTCCGACTATTCCGAATTTTCCCCAAACAAAAAATATTTTATGGTTCTCAGTAAAATCCACAATCTGGCAAATCCGAACGCGTGGGGTGGGTGGGCGGGCGGACGTCTGAATCGGACAGGCGAGCGGGGGCGGGGACGGGTGTGGGCACCGGGAGTCGAACCTAACGCCTCGACTGGCCGTTGGCGGCCCTCCAGCGACGCCTCTGGGGCCGCACAGCGCTACCCCTTCCCCTCCCCGTCTCTCTGGGCGTAAATCGCGACTTCTGCTGCAAAAACGCTAGCGGTCGCCGTCGCTCGCGATCTGGCCCGTTGGATCTCCGGTTGGAACTGGAATGAAATAACCCCATTCCTATACGCTTTTATTTAGTGTCCCAGTTTCTTTCGACGCCAAATGTTCGTGCTTCCAATTCAGACTGAAAGGAGAAGTTTCGAGATATGTTCACGACCGATGCCAGTTCAGTGCTTGCGAATTCAAAGATTTCTCGATGGGCAAAATTGGCAATACATTTTAGATGTTTATAGTTCTCTTTGCTATATTCATCTTTGAGGATTATCAGAAGGTTTCATTGTGTCGAAAATACAATTGTGCATGGAAAATGACGAGCCGTTTTAATCAGGACCCGACTTAAAATAAGGCTCGAAATGTGTATGAACATTATGTAAACATGAAAGAAATATAAAATGTACAACATACCTATGTATGTTTAATAAGCAAAACCGTTTCAAATACAGTTTTCTCGGTGTTCCCAAATTTGACAAACAAATTATTCTATCTTTTACTAAATATTCTAACTACTTCTAACTAACTTAAAAAAATGTGAGTATGATTTTTAATTTAATTTTGGAAGTGAACGTGAAAGACACCTCCAGCAATAACATTGTCATTTCAGTAGCATCCCTGCTCGTCATGCTTCGTGTGTGTTTCATGCCCCGTGTTTCTCACGTACATGTATTTGTGCGAGACCTCATCTCCTGCTTCTCCGAAAAACTTTTACTTTCACAGGTTTACCAAAACTGTACCCGATAAATTTTACGTCCATAGACAACTGAGTTTCCGTCAATAACGATTTCCTGTCATTCAAAAATCAGGAGTCGGTGAGTTTCGTACGTGACTTTTTTTAACTGTTCGGTTGATAGACATATGCTTTCGCATTTACTCGGACGGGTAAAACGTAGCGGGGGAAAATCTCATGACCACCGGCTGAGTTAGCTCAGATTCAACATTTCCGCTGACTCTGCAGACTCTCTCACCGGGAGGTCCTAGAGTTCGATTCCCGTCGGGGGCTGATTTTCGACATTAGTTACATAGCTAGGTAGAATTCATTCTGTCCGCAGGAGAATTCTACCGGCCGGTTGCACTGATCGGAAGTTTCCCGTGATTTCTCTGATGAACATCAAACGAATGCTGAAGCAGTGCCCTAACAAGTGGACCCACGCGATCCTCTTTCGTGTTCTATCCTTTACCTTTACTCACACGTGCGACGTCCTATCCTTTCCCTTTACGCACACGTGCGACAGGTGCGCAATTCCTGGAATCTCGTGTTGAAACGCGAAGCCAACCGCTTGCAACCGTATAAACGAATTTTGTTCTGTTAGTTTCCAGAACAAAATCAAATGCTTAGTAATGGTTGGCAGAGGCCTATCCCCCACTTTTATGCGTTTTCTGACCAAAATCTCGCGACGTTGGTCGCTGTGTAAAACACGTTAGTCGTAGAAAGAATCTCTTGCGGGCAGCATGTAAGCGCCCCCGGCTTCGTGTAGCGCTGTTACACGTAATATCATTAAAGTCTCGTGTAGAGCATGTTAGCCATTACCCAGCATTAAATTAGTATGGTTAACTTCATATGTAATTATTTCAACTGTCACGAGTCGTAACCAATGTCTGTCGGCTCCGTGTAGTGCAATTATGTGAACTGCCATGAGTTTGAAAATCAATGTCTGTATATCTACACTGTACTTGTGTAAATCTATCTGTATGTTATAAGTGATCAAATGTTAAATTGTTGTGCAAAGTTAAATCACGACTTATTGACAGATGGTCCTTACCGCTAAATTTCCTTGAACTGAACTATTGAACGGAGCGGATCGGAATGTACAAAAACCAACGTCAAATACAGTCCAATCCCCCCTAATTACAAACTGGCCCGTTCACACGTACTTACATGCACTATACATGTCCCGAGACCCCAGGAGTTGTGGCTCAGGTGGGGGAAGATCACCCCCACTTTCCGATGAAAAACATGCACTACACATGATTTCAGTAGTTGACGCGCGCGGAATCGCTAACAACTAACCCACCAACCAATCATGTCTGGAGACCAGTCGAATGCTCAGAACTTCTCCCGTCTGGTGTGCGCCCCACTTGGGGATGTATCTTGAGGGGAAACTCCCTGCAAGCCGACGTCGGAACCGGCTCTCACCATCGAATGGGTGGGGGGGAAGGTCACGACCTTGCGGAATAAAACATGTACTATACTAACGGGACTAATAAGCGTACTAGTGGACGTGCCCTGAAACATTAATTAATTTCATCTCTCCCGAGTGTGAGACTTTCTTTAGAGAAAGCAGCTGCTTCGAGACGACACATGTGGTGTTGACTTAAAGGCAACTAAGGGGGCCGTGGAATCAAAGACTGCGCTTTTCATTAAGGCGTAACAGTGGAAAATAGGGGAATAATAAGAAGAAGAAGGAAAATTAAGGAAAAAATAATAATAATAATAATAATAATAATAATAATAATAATAATAATAATAAGAAGAAGAAGAAGAAGAAGAAGAAGAAGAAGAAGAAGAAGAAATGGAGGGAATGAAGAAGGGAGGCCATGGAGAATATCCAGGAACAAAGTGACGAAAGGCAAAGACGTACAATTCATAAAGAAGAAGAAGAAGAAGACGATGATGATGATGATGATGATGATGAGGAAAGAAGAAGAAAGGTGGTTATGAGGAAGGATAACAAAAAAAGGGGACGTAATGATCACGAAGGAAATAAAGAAAACTTTATGAAGAAGAATGAGTGGAGAAAAATGAAGAGCTGATCTCTCCATCTGAGTAAGGTTGTTTTTATCATGTTTCCCTTTATCCACTGCGAAAATATTGGTATGGTGGTTGTTTTGCTTCTGGATGTAAATGTTGCTAGAGACACTTATTATTGAGCTCTCTTATGCAGAAGCAGTAAGGTTGGAGAGAGTTATTATTTTGTCAGCAATAATAAAACATAAACCCATATGTTTGCCGATGTGAATATTACTCTGAATATTTTATAATTTTTGAATGTGGTTAACCACGCTTGTTGATACCTTATTTAGGATAATATAATGGAGTGTGGATTCAGGAGTTAATGGAAACGTTCATAGAATATACGTCTCCCCCATACGTCACACAATTTTTACCGGTTTATACTTTACATACAGCTTTAATAATGAATAAAAAAATAAAGCATGAGGGGAAGAAGGAGAAGAAAATTCTTCTCCTTCCTCTCCTCAGCATTATCCAGTTAAGTAGAAGAACGATGAAAACATCGTTACACATTTCGGTAACGCATTTCGAAATTAATAAAACCGTCAATAATCGCTTCGCAGCTCTTCACAAAATCATCAGCGGTGCGGATGAATGGCGTAGGTATCACGTCGCGTGTGTGGGCGCTGTAATTCACACCCGCGGCCACGCGTGGCGCATGAACGGCGTCGCAGGCGGCGAGTAACGGAGCAGCGGACAGGGGGCCATAAAAAAAAGCCGCTCTGAAGCACGTCGTTGCGAAGCGCCGACGCTAGAGCGCGTCTCGCGCAGGAATTTACACTCGCCCCGCGCTTCGGCGCAACGCTCTCCGACGACACCCCGGGCGCCGCGCGCGGTGAATAGTAGAGCGCTGTAAGGCGTGCCATTTGCTCGAGCGTTTCGGGCTCGAGCGCCGTAAATCTCGAGCGTTCTGTGGTCGATTTGTTAAATAGTGTTTCCGTGCGCGTTAACTGTTAAGGTTGTTACGATTCTAGGTGGTGAATTAACACTCGAGTATTATTTTAACAAAAACGTTTATTTTGTTTCGTAACGCAATCACTGAAAAACACTCGATTTATGTACAGTCTTCACTTGATTATTCTTTATACGGCTCTTGATTGTTTATTTACACTACACTTCTCTTGATTATTTATTTTCACTGTTCACTTCTCTCACACTGTCGCACAGTCCTAAGCACTGACCACTTGACTTAAGACTGACTCGCGATCGCTGACGGCCACGTAATTATACTCGGCGGGTGCCGTCGAGAATTTTCTAGATTTTGCGATACGCGCCGCGAACACTCTGGGACTTTCTCGTTCAAAGGCCGCCGACAGATGTCGTAATCCGCGCATACAGGTAGTTCGTGGTGGTGCCGGCAGATGACGCAATATTAGCTACAAGGTCACTAGTCCCGTAAGTGTGGTGCATGTTATTTTCCTCGGAAGGTGCGAAGAGCACCGGGATAGAGTTAACAGTAATCCCTTGGCAATGATTCTCCTCCGATTTAAACCTAATCGAGAACCTGTGGGACCATCTCAATCGGGCTGTTCGCGCCCTGAATCGGTAACCGAGAAACCTAGCGTGGCTGGTCATGGCACTGGAGTCAGCATGGCTCCGTGTCGGTTCCATCCAGAACTTCATTGACTCTCTTCCAGCACGTCTCGCAGCAGTCAGCGCTGCAAAAGCGGGTTATTCAGGATTTCGACGGGTGGTCACATTAATGTGACTAGACTGTGTACTCTTGCGGTTTACATTACGTTTACATTAAAGTTTTATTTTAGATAAGTCTGAAATGTCCGGACAGTAATGAACGGAGACTCTCGGATCACGCATGTCGGACAAATGCCGTCTGCGACAGGTCTCTCTCAGCGTGAAATATTGAAGACGCTTTTTTGTGGAAAGAAATTCGGCTGGAGGATCAGAGATATAATTACAATAAATGGAGCACGTTAATTACACTCTCCAAAATAATTTTCGTAAGTACCATAATACACAATTTTTCGGAATCAAAAGCTAATTTGTTTTAAATAATTTTACATTAATTATCAAAGTCGTATTATTATCAAAGCATTTTAAAAATTTATAATGGTTGAAAAATATTAGTTATTAAATAAATTTACCCTTCATGTGTTTCATCAAAGGTTCTCAGATAAACACTTCTTGGAAAGGAAAGAAAATGCCCTGGCTATGTACTCAAGATAAGATAATAAATATAGTTATGACGGTAATTAAAACCGAAAATATTTCTTTAAGATGATTTTCTCAGAAAAAATTCAGATTTTTATTTTTATTTGTTCCTGCTCACACATTCTTGATGAAGGAGTTCGGAACTTCTGAGTACCTACCATATTTTGAATAGTTTCAGATACGTCGAGTGTTTGCGAAAATAATTATCACATTCTTCTCTGAATTTTAAGAATTAATTTCGTGCAAATTAAAAAATAAATTTGAGCATCAATTAAACATAAAATAGTGATGAGGAATCTAGAATGGGCTTTTAAGAATACATAAGTTCACTTTTTTAATTAAATTGCAATGTCCCATCAGAAATAATCATTGACAATTTCTTATCAAAAATCACTTAAAACAATTTCTAAAAAGAAAATTAAAAAAATGAAGAAAGGTAATTTAACAGAGTTACATAATTTAAAAAAATCTTAAGAAATGAAAGGAGAAGAATTAAAGAAAAGAAAAGAATGAAAGAAAGAAGGGGGCGGAGAGTTAGATCTTTATAATATAAAATAATTGACAATAAATTTTTATATAAAATATAAAAATTAAAATTAACAGAGTTACATAATTTAAAAACATCTTAAAAATGAAAGGAGAAGAATTAAAGAAAAGAAAGAATGAAAGAAAGAAGGGGACGGAGAGATCTTTTTGTATTATAGTAGTTTTTTAAATTTAAGCAAGAAAATGAATGAAATATACATATACAATTTTGAGAGACAAAATACAAAAAAGTAAGTTGAGCCGTTTCTTACCTCCTGTCTAGAAGTCGCAAAAACGACTACGCGGGATCGGGCGGACCTAGCAGCTTAAGTACCGGCTGTGTGGTGGAGGAGGAGGGTTAATGGCTTGGGTGCGGTGTGCTGTGTTGTGTCACCCGCGAAGAGTGTGGTGTGAGAGTGGTGTCAAAAAAGTAATTTTAGCAGAGGGGAGGGGTTGTAGTTTATGTTTACATTCAGTAGGTTACTATTGAGATGGATGTGAAGGTTTTCCGATGTTAATCTGGTACGATATTGATTTTCTATTTCCAGTATGTGAATGTCTGTGTGTGGATTGAATGTGTGGCCTGTCTGAACTAAATGATTGGCAAAGTGAGATTTGCAGATGTTGTGTTTCCAAGCGTGTATATGTTCTTTTATTCTTGTATTGAAAGTGCTGCCTTCGATAATATTGTTGACAATGACAACGCCTTCAATCATTTCAATTATATAAATGTCAACTACAACTTACCACTAAACCAATACCAATAGTGGTTTCTAAAACTTTCTTTACAGCATTCCATGCTACATTTTGGACTCCTATCCGGTTTTTCTTCTTGCTCGAACACAATTTTAAGCTTCCGACAACTTCAACATAAAAATTACGCGTCTTGGCCTGTTACTTTTCTTGTCATCCCCAGCCTGACGCCTCGGCGGAGAGTCGCCCGAGGAGCAAAGGTCATCACTGTTCCTTACAAAAAGGAGATGCAACGTCATCCTGGGGATTTACACGCCCCTTGGCTCGCTCGACAACCCGCTGTCTCGCTATCCCGCTTTGCCTCAGCCCGTCCCGCCGAGCCCGTACTTCTTCTGATCCTCCACTGCTTCTCCCTACTCTGCCCCTCCCGTCCGAGCTCTGTTCTGTTCTACCTCTGTTTCTGACCGGGAGGTCCTACGTTCGAGTTCTGACGGCGGCAGGATTTTCGACCCTAGCTTTTCAGCTAGGTCGAGATCAGTCGCTGTCTGGAGGAGACGTCTAGCGGCCGGCTGCTCTGAGCGGTAGTTTTCCGTGGTTTCTCCGATCAACACCAGGCGAATGCCGGAACAGTACCCTAACAAACGGGCCACGGACCACGGACCACGGACCACGCGCGACCTTTCCTTCGTCTTTCTTGTCTTATCCTCTCCCCTCACACACACACTTACACGTACTACACTACCACATATTCCGGGAGTCCGGTCGGGAGCTGCCGAGCCTGTCCCGGCTGGGCGGTGCCCCGCTGGTGGGAGAGTCTTGGTTAGGGGGAAACCCCGCTAGTCGAAGGTAGGTCGGCGTCGGATCGCGCCATCCAGCGGGGAAAGTTCACCGCTAACTCCGGAAAAAACATGCCCTACACTAACGGGAATAATGACCAAAGCAGTTGACGCGCCCGGAAACAATAGAAAATCAATCAATCAATCTACCTCTGTTGTATCCTGCAATGCTCCTTCCCGCCCCGCCTCACCTGTCCTCCTCTCCCCTCCTTTCCCTCCAGCCCTCCACCGCTCCGTGTCTCCCCGTTCCCCCTACTCCGATCCGCTCTGCACCGCTCCTCCTCATCCCGCTCCGCCCCGCCTGCCCCGCGCGCCCCCCTCCCTCCCCGCCCCGCCCGGTCCTACCCCGCAACGCCTCTCCCGCCTCCCGTCACCACCCATCGCCTAACCCTTCCCCGCCTCGCTCCACCCCCCCCCCCGCCCCGCCCCTCCCCCCCCTTCCCCCTCGCCTTGCGCCGCTCCTTTCTGTCCCTCCCGCCTTTCGGCCCCCTACTTCACTCCGCCACGCTCTTCTTCTCATCCTGCTCCACTACGCCCTGTTGCTCTCTGCCTAACTCCACCCCGCCTCTCACCGCCCTATCCTCAACTTCTCTTGCTTCTCCCCGTCACCCCACGTCCAATTCACATCGTTGTAGCCATGGACGCAGTGGCAGCACTTTTAGTACGACTAAAGAGGATCTGCCGTGGAGCTGTTCGCTATCTGCTCAGAGTTGCGTTAGGATCCTTCGAATACCTTGCAATGTCTATACAAGCAACCGCTTTGTGTATATATGGTTTACTCTGCCACGACTGTTAACATGTCTTCGGAAGATTCCGCTATAAACACGTTGCATTTGAATAACGCTCGATGTTGGTGTTTGTGTATATGGGATGGTGTACACTGATTTGGGAAGTTTAATTATTGCTGAGGATAAAATCGAGGTATTATTGATCATCTCAAAAGGACAACTTTCTTTGTCCAAACAATTATATTTCCTGATTAAATTTTCTTCTTTCTAGCTCTCACGCCGGAATTTCAGTATTTCACGCAATGAACAGATTGCATCTGAATAAAGGACGTATGATATATCAGCGGTATAATCAGAAGGTATAACCTGGTACATCATACCTACAGTCCTAAGTAGGGCTAATTTTAGAATAAACCTGCTAATTTGCATAATGGTCAGTCGATGTCAGTAATGTCCTTTAGATGAAGGTAAACGGGTCATTGCGAACTTCATCTGCCTAATGTTGGCATCACCCAGAGGGTACTGGATAAAGTAAAATAATTGCTCGAGATTTGTTCGTTTGCAAGAAATATTTTTATAGAAAAATGTATACGTTATACGCGTTTACGTAAAAAATAGTACGTTGCACAAGTCCAAGGCTGTGTTATGCGAATCGCGAAGACGATGTTAGAGCTTCGTCGCCAAATCTAAGGGACCGTGCGCACGAACGTTCAGTTGACGCGCGTTATTTAGTGCGCGTCAACGCAACTCTCGTGAAACACGGGCATTAAATGCATTGCGAGGCCTCAAGTGAGTAAAGCAAGTTGATATTGTGTAAATAAAAATTTACATCTGAAACAGCAAAACTCGAAAATAGATATGAAAAATAGTAAAAAACGATATACCTTGTGTCTAATTACCATCTCTTATAGTCTTTAATATTCAAGAAGTAGGGCAGGTTCGAAAATAAATTTTTACTTTGCAATTTTCAAACTTTCACATGATTTAAGTAAAATGGGAACTATACCATTTTTATAAATACGCCTACTTCTATTACAGGAAAAAAGAGAAAACATTTCTAGCCATTTCTGAAAAAAAAATTGAGAATATCAGAGAAGGTTTACGGAAAATTCCCACAAAAAGCAAAATATCTCAATTGTCAACGGCACAGAGCCACTAGATCTTGCTTTTGACGTATATACCTTGTTCAACTCAGAAGCTTTTAAAGTGACCGAGTTATGCCAGACACATCCGTCCAGACAGACGAGTATCCCTATTTTCGGGTTCAAAAGTGTGTTTATCTCCTGGCCTCCTGCATCAATATTAATCTTCTTTTGAACAGCACTTTATTCTGATGTGTGCCAAGTTACAGTTCAAAACAATGTTAAACAAGAATTTTAAGACCGAAAATTCTATTTCGTATAGTTTAGATGATTTCCATATTACGTATTTCTCCCTATATTACTGTTTAGTAAGAAAAATTAAAATATTATCCTACGAAAAAGAGTTCTGAAAATCGTCTTGAAATTTAATTACTTCTCCGTGTACTTAAATATAATTATATCAGGTATAAATGACTCTCAAAGTTTTCTTCCTTTCTTAATTCAAATTCAGAGCGATGACATCAACTTTCATTCCCATTTCACAAATCAAAGCTTTCTTTCACGTCTTTACAGAAACGGAATGCACGGCAAAATATTTTCCATCGCATTCTCTTCGATCGAGCTTCTCGGAGTGCCCAAAGTGCGTGCTGGAATTCGCTAGACTCGCTCCTTACAGCGGGCGAGACTTGTCGGAGTTGGGATATAATGGATTATTAAAGGTCTTATGCGCCAAGATCAGCTTTGCAAGGAATGTGTGGTATTTGATGCGGGGGATGCGTGATATTCATCATGCTTGCAGTCTTCCCTAGTTTCACGGCCTCTCAAGGAGTGAAATATTAAACTTTGAGGGCACATAATTTCACTGAGAAAATAATTCATCAAATTCCAATAAAAAGTTGAATAAGTTAAATAAATAGAACGTAACCTACATACATAAGAGTACGACTTATAGACTTACGCTTGTTTTACGCTTAGATTATCTTAAAGTTGAAAAAAATTCCATCTAGACGACGAAAACTGTATTATTCCGAAAAGAGACGTAAAGACGACAGACCAACTTGAGGTGTTGGTGTGGAGGGGGATGGTAAATGTCATGTGAAGGGACAAAGTAATAAATGTGTTAAAAAACGCAAGACGAAACGAAGCTCGATAACAATGGTGAGATGACATCGGTTGTTGGATTCCACATTCGTTAAGGCAATGTAGTTTAATGAACGAGTTTCCGTAAAGCATAAGCCAGGCAGTGCAAGAGAAGAAGATGAACTTGGTAGACGATCGGAATGTGAATGAGGAATATGATGAATGAACAGAAAAGTCAAAATTAGATAAAAAGAAGCAAAGGATGAAAGTGTCTTCCAGGAAGGAGCTGATATATGCGAGAAAAATGATAAAACAATATCATGACACAGACTTCGTGAGTAATGGCGAACCTGTAGAAATATGTGAGGCCATTGAATCTACAACTTCAAAACGGTTTATTTTAAATGTTATGCCGGAGTTCGTTGGTGGCTGTTTGTCAGGTGAAAAACTGACTGCTTTCCCATTCTCTCCCACCGTGAAACGTTCCACCTCATCCACAGCTCGAACTACTAGTCTGGGCTATTGGCACACCGAAGAGCGAAGAGCTTTCGGTTGTAGCGCGCAACCCGAGGTTACAGACGGGTTCGCTCGCTATGTTATGGCGATCCGCTGTTCGCGTTGACAGCAAGTCGAACGAGGCGGCGTTTTTATCGGAAATTGAACGACGCGGGGACTGCGAAGCCGGGCGTGGCGTTGCGCGGCGTGGCGAGGAGCGGCGCGCCCCGCCACAGTGCCACTTCCGGCGACCGGCGGGCGTGGCGAGCGGGCGACGCGGTCTTCACTTCCGGCGCGGGCAGCCTCCCCTCCCCCTCCGTTGGCAGCCGAACGAATGGAAGAGTTCTGCTCCTGGGTTTTGCAGCGGCGGCGCGGCGGTGCAGCGCTTGAGGACGCGAGGCCAAATCACTCGCTTGCAGACGGAGGGGCCGATTCGAGAGAACGCGCGTTACAAAGTTTGGGAGAAGGGGATGAGTTGACAAAATGGAATTAGGAAGAATAAAAAAAAGAGGTGGAAGGAGAACACATGGAGGTAGAGGGAAAAGAGGTTGAAGAGAGAGAGACAGAGAGAGAGGCAGACAGGGAGAGACCAAGACAGGAATATAGAGAAAGACAGGAATATAGAGAAAGACAGGAATATAGAGAAAGACTGGAATATAGAGAAAGACTGGAATATAGAGAAAGACTGGAATATAGAGAAAGACTGGAATATAGAGAAAGACAGGAATATAGAGAAAGACTGGAATATAGAGAAAGACTGGAATATAGAGAAAGACTGGAATATAGAGAAAGACTGGAATATAGAGAAAGACTGGAATATAGAGAAAGACTGGAATATAGAGAAAGACTGGAATATAGAGAAAGACTGGAATATAGAGAAAGACAGGAATATAGAGAAAGACAGGAATATAGAGAAAGACAGGAATATAGAGAAAGACAGGAATATAGAGAAAGACAGGAAGAAGACAGAAAAACAGGAATATAGAGAAAGACAGGAATATAGAGAAAGACAGGAATATAGAGAAAGACAGGGAGAGAGAGAAAGACAGGGAGAGAGAAAGACAGGGAGAGAGAGAAAGACGGAGAGAGGGAAAGACGGGGAGAGAGGGAAAGACGGGGAGAGAGGGAAAGACGGGAGAGAGGGAAAGCGGGAAAGAGAAAGACGGGGAGAGAGGGAAAGTCCGGGAGAGAGGGAAAGCGGGAGAAAGGGAAAGTCGGGGAGAGAGGGACAGTCGGGGAGAGAGGGACAGACGGAGAGAGAGGGACAGACGGAGAGAGAGCATTTGTCTCTTTAAATAATAGTGATATTTTCTCTCTCTATTTTCGAAAACTGCAAATCGCAAAAGTACAATATTGATGATACAAATTTTTCCGTGATAAAATCTGTTCAAAACTTGAGTTCTTTAATCCAAACCATGTCCACAAAAAAAATAGTTTTCGCGTAAATTCTGATTGAAGTTCATTAGTCAGTCATACGAAAAAGTAAAAGGCAGTATCTGAAATTTCCTTTTCAAGTGGTTTACTATTATTTAATGGCCTCAAAGCGGCTTACCAAGTGCCTTAACTCTTCCGGCACATGAAAGTATGGATCCCGGGTTTAGGATCTAGTGTTCCCCTTGCGTTGATACAGCACTGACAATGCCAATCGAAAAGAATAATGCGAAAAACGTATTTCCGCA
This sequence comes from Teleogryllus oceanicus, assembly GCA_964035755.1. Taxonomy (NCBI): domain Eukaryota; kingdom Metazoa; phylum Arthropoda; class Insecta; order Orthoptera; family Gryllidae; genus Teleogryllus; species Teleogryllus oceanicus. Next base: position 34,912,309 of record CAXIVR010000010.1, on the reverse strand, counting down.
ACTCACCTGTTTGGCTTTCGATCAAACCCTAACAACATTGCGATCAGACCAATCCACTTTTCGATAAAGAGCCCTTGGTAATACGATAATTAGTTGGCACAAACTCTCAGAACCTCCATCGCACGTTTGCCAACTTGAAAGAAGCACGTAATTTACTGTCAGAGTGCCTTGGCTGCAAGCCGAGATGATGAGCCGGCTATTTCGCTTTGCTTTGTTTTTCGTTTTGCTTTCTTTTGTTTGTACTGCTGGGTCGCAGTACGATGGTCTTGCGGAAGCGTCGAGAATTTGCTGCCATGGTTATGCTGGCTTGTGATATATTTATGTTATTCAAGAACCAAGTTATTTCAGAAATTTGTAAGTAATAAACAATCCTCCAATAGCCTTCTATTAATTTTCGTAGTTTTATTCAGTAAGTTTTTATTTATTTCTTTTTATTTATTTATTTTTATTTATTTTTATTTATTTTTATTTTTATTTATTTTTATTTTTATTTTTATTTATTTTTATTTTTATTAATTTTTTATATTTTTATTTTTATTTATTTATTTTTATTAATCTTTTATTTATATTTTTTTTTTTTTTTTTATTTATTTTTAAAACTTCCGAACTTTAGAATTCTTTTTAAGACTGGAAATATTATTTGTCTCTTTTTGATATCACGGAATTGATTTGGTGGGAACAGATCAATTTTCTATTGTAAACCAATTTTCTGGTGTTGGAGACCTACAAAATGTGAATCTTCACTACACAACGTGTGAGAGTGAGTAATTTACTACATAGTACAGGAACATGATTTACTCCCTTTTTCGATATCAGCGTCCCACAACATGCGTTTTCTGTCGACAATTCGCCACACATTCATATACCACATTTCATTGCTTCGAATTCTCCTTCCTACGTGCGTACATCGGTTATCATGAAAATGCTATGAGGAGCCCCGAATTAAAAGATAAAAAATTGAAGTACTTGTAGACTATATTTTTAATGTTGATTTTTTTTTAATTTTAAAATATCTTGATATCCTTAATACATTAAAATTGTAATACTATTCTGTTATATCAAGTTGACGCAACCAAATAGCGGAACGGAGAATAGCGGCGGAACCAAATAGGTCACTCTTAACGACGGGCATTCGTAAAGAATTTAACACTCTGCCGTCCTTAATAACAATAGAAACAAACCAGTTGTAGCTGAAGATGGCGTTTGATTATACTGCATTGCACGAGCGTTATGATGACGCTTGTTTGACTCGCAGTAAGTAACGCGCGTCGCATATTAACACTGTATCTTACGCAGAACGGGCAAAGCGCTCGTATGCCGTTTCGCTTAAGAAACAGTGCCATTCTACAACGCGCATTACTTATCGCAACGCTCGTGTGTACAGGCTCTTAAAAATCGGTATTTGCCGACCTCCATGGCCGAGCTGGTTAAGAACGTGTGCAGACGCGCTTCAGTCCGTACGGTCGAGGGTCCGAGTCCCGCCTTGTGTATGTTTTTTTCCCCTTGCTTTTCATGTATGTGTTGACACGGAGGGCCTCGCGTTCTGCTAAACCCAGATCAGAGGAGTCCGCAAGTGTGTTGGTGTCTGTTGTATGGTCGAATATGTGTTCTATCGGGACCGTAAAAGGGTAACTGGCTGCCGGCTGGATAAAAAGCCCAACGAAACAATGGTATTTGTTGTTGGTATGAATTATTTAATTATAAGAAAATGGTATTGCGAAAAGTATTGACATGGTTAATTATAGTAAGAAGGGACATGGTTAATTATAAACATTGACTGACGTTTTGGTTTAAGAACGGTAATCACTTGGCTCATAGTCATCCTAATCAGTGTTATTAACAATAACGATGGTTTTATAGAGATAACCTTTGAAGTACCTACGAAAATCGTTTAAACATAAACTAACAAAAAGAAAATGTAGAAACGATTCAAAAGATGATAAAATATGAAAAAATTGGTCAAATCCACAATCGCACATTTTGTAGGCTCTGATCATCATACTATTTTAAAATCGTTTAACGACACACAAAAAAAGTAGTTTTCTTATTAATTGAACGCGTCGCCGTATAGAATATTCGCGAGTGCACACAGACACATGTACACACACACACACACACACACATGCACACACACATGCACACTCTCTCTCTCTCTCTCTCTCTCTCTCTCTCTCCACACACACACTCACACACACACACTCACACACACACTCACACACACACACACACTTTCTTAATTTCCTTTTTATTTGCTCACAATATTTTCCGTTATGTCATTAACGACAGAAAAGAAAAGGACACTTGATAGTATGAACTGAGACAATGAGATTGAATCAAACGCAAACAAACAAAACAGGGCGAACAACTAGAGAAACCTCAAGAGGGAAGAAAATAAGATGGCAAATTGCGTCTCATCCAAGAAGACGTTTGCCTTTCAGCGGCTCTTGCTCAATATGCGGCGGAAAAAGCGTTGCCCCGGAAAGTTGGCCGCCCTGCGCTGCGACGCCTCCCTCGCCACGAGGGTGGCAGCGTCGGTGCGCAGTGGTCCCAAACACGGAAAATGCGGCCAACAGTTTTTTTTTTCTGTAGTGGTTTAAAGCAAGGGGATTCTGTTCATTGCTAGCTCATGGCTTGGGAAGTAATCGCAGTAACAAACACTGCTTACGCAGACAATCTAGACATTCTTACCTCTAGACAATCTGGATACGAGATAGATTGAGGGATTGGTTTTTTTATGTGTTTCGTGCGCTTCAACTGCTATGGTCATTAATTTAATAGTGTAATGCATGTTTTATCACAGCAGTGTCGGTGTTATTCCTCCCGATGGATGGCGAAATACAGCACCGACGTATACGGTGGCTTGCGAGATTTTTCCCATCCAGGTGTCTCCTACCAGCTAGATAGAAATGCAAGGCTTTTAGTTGAATGAATAATTAAAGAATTTGTTTAAAAAATGAACTGTCAGTGTGTCCTTAGATGTTCTAATTAGTATTGTTGAAAGGGTTCTTTGCCAAAACAGATCACTGGCAATAAAATTACATGGATCTAGTATTCGTAAGGTGAGAAATTTAAAATACCTTGGAATAACCATTTCTACCCGATTAAATATTTGGCAGTATTCTAGAATGGTATCAGAGGAGCAACGAACAAAATTCTTAAAGATAGAAATATAAGTATTAAAGAATTTTAGGTATCTTTCATCTTCAGTACAACATATTATAAAGCAATTTAATAGTATTATCTCTTGCGTTTTGAGCATTTGACCCTATCAACTAGAAGTGGGATCAAGAAATACTCGCCAGCAGCCACACAGCGTAAGGTTCTCGTCAATCTATATAAAGCTTGCCGAACGGTGAACAGGGACTCTCTGCTCTTGGCTCTTAATGAACTGCCCGAAGTATACCCAACGACATACCTCTGAGGCAGCGGCTTGTACGGAAAAACAACTTCTCAAACTGTTAAAGATTATTAAATCAGGATAGTACCTCCAAAGGAGGTGTAATTGCAGCGTTATTTAAAATGTGGGTAATTACAGCGTTATTTAAAATGTGGGTAATTGCAGCGTTATTTAAAATGTGGGTAAGTCTCGAAGCTCATCGATGGAAACATTAACAGAACGTAAGAAGTCTAAACTGCGTCCTCTCCTACGAGTATCTCGATAGTTCACGGGTCACGGGCCATTTCGTAATAAACTGTACGAAATCAAAATTCAGATAAATTCATTTTGCAGATTCAGAACTATGGTTCAGGCACCTGAACATACAAGAACGTAGGCTTCCGCGACCGGAGTCAGTATTTACTTGGCTGTCTGGGAGACGCCGCACATTGGCCATCATTCTGCAACCTTCCTCAGGGCGAAAAGCATTTGCGCACTTTGCCCTGAGGAAGGTTGCTGAGTGACGGACGACACGTTGGCTGTTGTGCCGAGGACGCGGATTCACCTGTCCACCCAAGTATTTACCTGAACATATAGCTTTTGAGTGCCCCTCGACATTCAGTGTTGTTACACAGATCAGAGTACAGAAGTAGTGAGTGCATATCAACCAAAAGATCCAACATTCTCGTTAAAGACAGACGTTTTTGCAGGACTTTCGAGGAGGCGGTTGTGGGAGCATTACAGCACGCGGAGAAGGAGGGATGAAGTGTCTTTTCCATCGGTGAGTACCACTGGTTCTTTCTGCTCCCCGCGCCTTTGTCCCAGCTGTTGCGTAGATCCTCTTGAATGCCGAGACGTGTTGATTTAATTTCGGTAATAGCGGGTCCGAAGCTCTTCAGCTACGTGATCAATGCTCCAAAGGAATAGACATCGTAGTAGGTAAGCCTTGCAAAGTTTTGAACTTCTAGACATTTCCCTGGCAGTTAAAACCAAAAGGCTTCCTCAATCTTAATTACTTCGGGATGCAACAAGAGCCAAATTACCTATTTAGCATGGCCTCTTTGCAGAGCGTAGAGTATACCGAGAGTGTTAATTAACCTGATAATCCAAAATTTCACTCTTTGGCGGTGGGAAGGATTAATGATATATAGATGGCGAAGAGAATATTATAGAACAGAATATTTTAGATGTTGCTCAAAGTAAAGGGACTAAAGGATTAAATTCTTCAAAGGTCCAGCCCCTTGATATATATATCCATAGGTAGATACAAGCAACGTAAATGAAAGTAGAATAAATAAAAGCCCCTGATCACCATGTGTCTAGCGCCACGGATACCAAAGGTCTATATAGAATTCTAGAAGACGCAATGGTCAAAGAGTCAGAGTGCTCAACAGCAGCATTGATGTCGTAGTTTCGGAGAGAAGGTACACGGAGCGGTTTTCATTCGTTTCTGAATGGCTATCATTGAAATATCTCTACTTTTGAAATATTATTGCATACTTGATTTGGTCTTAGCAGGCATCAAAAAGTCGGCGAGGAGAGGAGCATGCAGTTGTACGTTTCTTATGGAATGTGATTTCATGTTCATGATATAAGTAGTGAGTACAAAACATTGCTTTACAAATGCATTTCATACAACTTTTTTCACCCCTCTCTTAACTTTTTATAGCTGTACAGTAATAAAAATCTTCAAATGTTAATGATTTTAGGCGGTATAAAAATATGAAAGAACAAATTACAGTTGGTATTGGTGTAGCCTCGTCACAATATGTTTACTATATTTTTTGGAACTACAATATCTTCTAGTAATGTTTCATTTTTATTTAAGTTACTATATCATCGAAACTATTACCTAAGGTCATGAAGGCTGCTCAGGCCAGTAGGTCTTCAGGAAAATTGCTTGTTTTTATGTCTACTAAAAAGTCAAATAAAAATGTGGTCTATAACTATATTGTCTAATGATTAAACGTCTACAGCTAAAATGTCTACCAGAAAAATGTCTATGAACTATTGCTCAAGAGCATGAATGTCAAAAATAACATAACCTTTATTAACCGAATAAAGAATAATGTATTTAACTCTCTTAGTTCAAAACATACTTTATTGAAATTGTAGAGAAGCAATAAACCAAAAAATAGAGATCTTGAAGGAGGTCAAATAAATATCCAAACATGGGTGTTGTAACATTCATTCTCCTTTTTGACCAACTTTCAAGATATCAATATTGTTATAAAATATACTACAATATCGCCAGGACGGTGTTCATTACTGATTTTAGTCCTTGAAGTCACAGTTTATAGCTTTGGTATTAAACGCGTATATAATTTTATTTTTTTTAAATATGCAAAGACGCCGGAATTTTTAAATTTTTTAAAAAAACAGTTAAAAAGGTATGACGTGCTATGGGGAAAAGTGGATTGTGTGCACATTTTCAAAATTATCTATTTTAAAAAATAAATAAGCAATAAATTTTGAATTTTGAAAGGGAGAAAAAAACAAAAACTCCCATGTATAAAATCTATTTAAATAAATAAGCAATAAATTTTGAATTTTGAAAAGAAAAAAAACAAAAAAACTCCCATGTAATAAAATCTATATTCAAGGATAAATAAGCAATACAATTTTGAATTTTGAAAACAAAAAAACTCCCATGTAATAAAATCTATTTTCAAGGATAAATAGCAATAAATTTTCGCTCTTATTAATTCCTGCCGCGACAACATGGAAACGATAATTTGAAATTTAATTTCCCACTGAATTCTAGAAGACGTGCACAGAAAATGAAGTTACATTTATGTCCAGAAGCAAAACAAGGGGCCATCTCAGCATTTGCTCAATGGATCAGGGAAACTGGACGAAAAACCTGATCGAGATGGGGGTCATTGACCCGGAAGTTGTAGTACAATAGTTGTTACAGGTTATTTATACTCATTTATACAGTCAAATGGTAAATAATGCATTATGTATCATTGTTCAAATCAATGTTACTTTTCTTGTGATGCTCAGTATAGTCTCTAATTGTATAGAAACAGTTATGCAGCAGAAACGATTTCACTTGGGATTTAAACTTTTCTATTGAATTTAATCGTTTAATGTCATCTGGCAAAGTGTTGTAAAATAATGTACATGTATTGTATGTGAATTTTTGTAATGAGCTGTTGATACTGTCACCTGATGAATATGATTTCTACGTCGAGTGTTATAGTAATAGACTTCGGCATTTTCTGAAAATATATTCCCGCCCTTGAGCAAGTCATTTTTTACAAAAATCACTGATTCGTAAATAAGAAGACACGGTAATGGTAGAATTCCTAGATTAATGAAGAGAGGCTTACATGAATCACGTGGGTGGGATTTGGTTATTATTCGTACAATTCGTTTTTGTAATCTAAAAGTCTGGGAGCTATAAGATGTATTTCCCCAGAATATTATGCCATATCTCAGGCGGGAATGAACATTCGCGAAGTATACACAACGAGCAGTATGATGGCTGACTGAATTTGCAAGAATTCTGAACGCGTAGCATAATGAACTTAATTTTGTGTTCAATTCATTTAAATGGACGTTCCATTTAAGGTTTGACTGAATTGAGAGACCTAAAAATTTTGTTGCCTTAACATCAGTCAATGGTACATTATTCATTTTCAATGGGGCACAGAATTGTTTATTTGAAATGGAAAACTGCATTAAAAGCGTTTTCTTTTCGTTTACTATTAATTTGTTATTTCGGAACCAATTTGAAACATCTGATATTGTACTATTTACTGTTTCTTTATTGCAAAGGATGTTCGTATCATCCGCAAAGAGAACCGTTCTTCCGTTTCGAATCGTCGAGGGCATATCGTTTACGTAAAGTAGGAACAGAATAGGGCCTAAAATCGATCCTTGAGGAACTCCACATGCAACGGGCAAAGAGTCGGAAAGGTGCGTACGTAATGTTCCATCATTCCAGTAAGGTATTTCAACTCTCTGAGATCGTTGTTTAAGGTACGAACATAACCAATCTAGAGCAATACCACGAATTCCATATGAAGGTAATTTGGAAAGTAAAATGTCATGATCAATGACGTCAAAAGCTTTTGAGAGATCTAAAATAATCCAATAGGTGCCTCGTTTTGATCCAATGATGAGGCGACATCTTTAAGAAAAGAAAATATGGCTGTTTCCGTTGATTTTGATTTTCTAAATCCATGTTGGCAATCTGAAAGCGCGTCGTGTTTAGTGAGAAAGGTTTCCATTCGTACGTAGAAAAGTCTCTCTAATATTTTTGAAAAGACTGATAGAAGAGAAATGGGCCGATAATTTTGAATTTCATTTTTGTTGCCTTTTTTGAAAAGCGGCTTAATTTTAGCTGTTTTGAAAATATCTGGAAACGTTCAGTGCATAAAGATGCATTAAATATGTGGGTTAACGGGTGTATAATGGCATACGCACAAGTTTTTAACAAAGAATCCGGGAATTCATCTAAACCGGACGAATATTTATTTTTAGTTTACCGATTATTTTGAGAATTTCATAGGAAGAAGTTTCGAAACGAACATTGTGTCTAAAATTTTGGGTGAACTATCTGTTTTTGAATTTTGTGCCTGAAGACCCTTAGTGAGATCGGCAGCAATTCTCGAAAAGTATTGGTTAAAGAGATTAGCCACTGTTGCCGGATCGTTCACATTTATATCGTTATATTTTAAAACAACATTCTCTACGGGTTTTCTAGTTGATTTGGTAGTATGTTTTATTATATTCCACATTGCTTTTGTTTTATTATTTGAGTTCAAAATATCCTGATCGTTTTTCATGATTTTGGCCTGCCTTATGACTTTTCGTAACAATGTTTTGTATTTTTTAAAGTAGATAAGGAAATCTTGAGATACGTCATGACGTTTAGAAATGAAAGAAAGAATTCGCTTGTTTTTACAAGATGTCCTAATCCCTTGTGTTATCCAAGAATTGCTTTTCCGTGAAATATTTAATTTTCGTTTTTGAAGAGGAAAGCAAGTGTTAAAATGAAATGAAAGGGTTGAAAAAAAAGAATTATATTTGTCGTTTGTATCAGCAGTATTATAAACCGTTTCCCATGACTCCTGCTCAAGTAATCAATGAATAATTTAATTTTACTTTTAGTAAACAATCTAGTCATACGTGTATTATTTATTGTGTCAGTGATCGCATTTCTTATAATGGTAAGAATTTGTGCATCGTGGTCACTGTATCCTAAATCTTTTGTTTCAACTTCATATCGAGTAGTAGATTTGTTAATTATAATTTGATCAATTGCCTTCATCGAATGTTGTGTGATCCGTGTAGGTACTTTAATTGTAATGTCTAAATTAAAGGAATTAATTAAATTGAGAAACTTTTCTTTCTCGCTTTCTTTTTCTTATACTTCTCGTTCATTGTAAATTGATTGTAATGTATTACTAGGTTTCACGCAAAACAACGCAAGATAGACTTCTGCAAGACGCTCATCGCAAAGTAGATGAAACCATACATACAACAAAGGAAACAATAGTATGGGGCAATGTGAACCAACACAGATGTAGCTCTCTCTTTTTGAACTGGATGCGTATCCACCCGATTCATAAAATGTAATCGTTCTTTAATTGTTCTCATCAATGGAAATTTTTGATATTGATATAGATAATTCCTGTGTACATCAATTTCACCATTTCCTATTAACATTTATACTTTTTAAGAACTTTATAGGTATCCACGTTTGAAAAGGTTCATAGCATTACTCGCACGATTTCCAACCGTCATTCTTATTGTCCTTCGGGCTGCCCCTCATCATACTCGTGTTTCAGTGTACACCATTTAAAACTTATGGTACAACGAATGAGTTTGCAATTCGAGTTCTTTGAAGCATTGCTCATTCCGTAATATATATAATGTATATATTACGAGTTCGAGTATAATATATAATGTGTGTATATATATAATGTATATATTACGAGTTCGAGTAATTTAGGGTATTTCTAAGTTTATGAGGACGTTAACTAAGAATATTAAGTTACACAGTGAAGTGAGGTGTCGTGCAGTGTAGAGCGGAGAAATAATGAAGGACATGTTTTTAGTGTTATAGTGAACTGAAGTGAACTGAAGGATAGTGCAGTGCTATCTTAACTGTATAAACACTCAGTGCGGCTTGAGATGATGGACGTTTCTTTCCTTTTTCATGTAATTTAATGTTTTAAGAATCAGCCGTTTTTATAATATTATTATTGTTCTTGTTGTTATTATTATTATCATCATCATTTTAGCATTATTATTACCATTATTATAATTTTTACATGACATTTATTATCTTATTTATGTAATCAACTGCCACCAGGTTACGTCCAATTGCAGTTTATATAAATTTATCTTTTTCTTCAGTTAATTCTGATAGCTTAGTTACAGGAGACAAATTAGCATCGGAGTCAGGCAGTAAAAATTAGAATATGTGAACGGCAGAAACAATCTGGATTGATAGATTAAAATTCTGCGTCAGAATGCTTTGTCTCGATCTGATAGAGGTAGGAAGTGTGACCGTGACTGCCAGAAGAAATTGTTTGAAATAGTTTTATGTTAGAATATTTCGGGATCTGATACAAAAGATGCATATTCGCGAGCGGCAAGATAATTCAGAAAAAAGGTGTTATTTCAGAAGTAGAATATCAATCAGTTAACAAATTTCTAACGTAAATAGAGGTATTTACCAGCCAAATTCTCGTATGAGCGTTTTTTTCAACCAAATTCATTACATAGGAGTAAAAAATAGAGAGGGAGTAGCGGGGCACCGTTGCGTTCCCCCCCCACACACACACACAGTCACACACACACACACACACACTCAAACACACACACACACACACACACACACACAGAACCGGGAGCAGTAGCTCAGTGCATCAACTGATGCCACTACTGAGCCTCTGACCGAGAGGTCCTAGGTTCGAGTCCTGATGGCGGCAGGATTTTCGACACTAGCTTTTCAGCTAGGTCGAATACAGTCGCTGCTTGGAGGAGAATTCTAGTGGCCGGCTGCTGTGATCGGTAGTTTTCCGTGGTTTCTCCGATCAACACCAGGCGAATGCCGAAGCAGTACCCTACCAAACGGGCCACGGACCGCGCGCGATCTGTCCGTCCTCTTCCTTGTCCTATCCGCTCCCCTTACACACTCACTTACACTAACATGCACTACACTACCACATATTCCGGAAGAGCGGTCGGGAGCTTAGAGCTTGTCCCGACTGGGGCGGTGCCCCGCTGGTGGGAGAGTCCTGGTTAGGGGAAACCCCACTAGCCGACGGTAGGTTGGCGCCGGATCTCGCCATCCAGCCGGGGAAGATCACCGCCATCTCCCGAGAAAAAAACATGCACTACACTAACGGGACTAATGACTGCAGCACTGCAGTGACATCAGTTGATGCCCTAAGCCACCTCTCCCAATGCAGAACCTGGAGACTTACAATAGAAGGGGAGGGGCTTTCCTATATGCACTCCACTACCGTGACTAATGACCAAAGCAGTTGACGCGCCCGGAAACATGAAAAAACCAAACCATGTAAGCTCAGTTCTTGGCCCGAATTAGTGGCAGAGAACCTGGTGACACCCACATGGCGTTGACCGCAGTGGTTCATAGGCCTGTTGCATCGCGCACTTCGCATTTCTGGTGTGCACTCATTCTAATCATGCAAGGGAAAGAAACTAAGGAGGAATTCGGGTTAAAAGATGATAGTTTCCTCGCAACGTATTTAGACCGATGACTTGGAGAAATGCGGGTGGAGTGAAGGTATTAGTTACAAAATCGGTCACCAGAGTCCTGAAGCAATATCGATCTCTGGAAAATTAAAGTCAAATCTATATTTCAATGTAATATATAACCAGTTAATTTCTTGACCTGCGACGTAAACTTCGTTTCTTGAAGTGTCGAAGCTTCATTAATTATAATGAATAAATATAATAAATATCATGAATCTAAGTATGTAACTGAATAATATACAAAATGAATTTCTTCGTATATATTGTGTCAGTCCAAATAATAATCAACGAGACAAACTTTTTTAAGACCTGAACTAACAAAATACCGTCGTTCCACTAAAAGTGCAGTGGAAAGATGCTAAAAATGTGTAAAATAAAATATAGTTACAGAAAGTATGATAAATTTCTTTTCTTAGACGTTTCATTTTACCAGACGTTTCTTGGAAATTTAAAGGATTATAATCTCTTTTAATCTTTATTCTCCGTTTCGTCGAAATTTTTGTTCCAGTGTGGCAGAAACCGTATATGAATTATTACTTACAGCATACATTAAAATTCTATACCCTTTCTCCAACACGCATGTTTTGGCAAATTTCTCAATAATATTGGGTACGCCGATCAGCTCATTTTACCTGCGTTTGCCATTTCCTTATATTTTTTTCGAGAATAAAAAGTCGAAGAGGAACAGCAATTAGCTTCCGCTTCGTATCAACGAAGATGTCTTTGAAATATTGTCAGTGGTGCTCTCTGCGAGCTTGTACCTTCAACTGATTCATTGGTCAAGAAAAGTTGCGAGTAATACATGGAGTACTTGAAATGCACCCCATGTCACAACACGACCGAAAACATCCGAATCTTAATCGTTGTTGCAACTCACACTCTTGATAAAATGCGTGTTACAGACCACCAGCCGTTAGCGACTTACTTAAATACACTCATCTCGCGTGCAATTATGAAGAATTCGGAGACAAGTACGAGCGCTTTCAGCATTTCAATTAAAAGCAAAAGGCATACATCTGACAAAGCTACAAATACTGTTGTATAAAAGAAGTGAACCTACATCCACACAGCCATTCCCCTTACTTAACAGACAACCATGAGGGATAAGAAAAGAATAAGAAAATAGTAGAGGAGGAGCAATCGCAGCTTTTTTTACGGGAATATCCTGAAAGCCCTTCTGATATTTCTTCCAGTACCAGATAATATTCAATGGAGGAAGATGCAAATTTCGATGATTAAAATTAATATTATTGCAAATAGTTTGTCAGGAAGTTTAAGTACCGAGAGAGGTGGCTCACGGCAGCAACTGATGACCCTGCAGTGCCACTGATTGGAAGGTCCTAGGTTCGAGACACGACGCTCGGGAACTCAACGCTTCCAATCAGTCTCCCGGCATATGTGGTAGTGTAGTGCAAGTAAGCGTAAGGTTGTGTAAGTAAGGTGTGAGGATAAAACAAGAAAGGGGAAGGAAAGATCGCGCACAGCCCATAGCTCGTTTGTTACGAAACTGCTCCGGGTTGTTGATCAGAGCAACTGTTCGCTGGAACTCTCTTTCAGACAGCAGCTGAATTCGGCCTAGCTGCCTTGGTAGTAACGAAAAAATCCTGGTACCATCGGAAGTTAAACCTTCAGACCTCCCAGTCAAGAGGGACTGCAGTGGTATCAGTGGATGCCCTGAGCCACCTCTGCCTGTATAATTTGATTTGATTTTTTCGTGTTTCCGGGCGCGTCAATTGCTTTCTTCATTAGTTCCGTTAGTGTAGTGTATGTTTTTTCGCGGGAGATGGCAGTGATCTTCCTTCGCCGGATGGCGAGATCCGGCGCCGACCTTCCCTCGGATAGCGGGGTTTCCCTCTAACCAGGACTCTCCCACCAACGGGGCACTGCCCTAGCCGGGACAAGCTCTAAGCTCCCGATCGGCCTCCCGGAATATGTGGTAGTGTCGTGCATGTCACTGTAAGTGTGTGTGTAAGAGGAGAGGATAGTACAAGAAAGAGGAAGGACAGATCGCGCATGGTCCGTGGCCCGTTTGGTAGGGTACTGCTCCGGCATTCGCCTGGTGTTGATGGGAGAAACCACGGAAAACCACCGATCAGAGCAGCCTGCCTCATGAATTCTCCTCCAGACAGCGACTGAATTCGACGTAGCTGAAAAGCTAGTGTCGAAAATCCTTCCGCCATCCGGACTCGAACCTAGGACCTCTGCCTGTGTATTTTTCGTCCGTTTCGCCCAAACCGGGCCACAGTGCGGCGGCGACGGCGAGGCGGGGGCACCCCGTCGAGCACGGCCTGCGTAATGGGCGCCACCCTCTCCCACCCCCGCCCCTGCCGCCCCCGCAACAAATTGCTCCGTGGGGCGTCGTTGCCCATAATGCGTCTGGGCGGGGGCGGCAGCGGGGGGCGGCGGCGACGGCGGCGCCGCGAGGCACGAGACGTGCGCGGGCGGAGACGCCAACGCTACCGCCGGCGGCGACGGCGACGACGAGAGAACGTGGTACGGTGCAGAGGGAGAAAAAGAAACAGTTAAAGGGAAAGAGTGAATGCAGGAGACGACTAGAGTTTGAGCCGCTGTGGAGAAATGTATAATCAACTACTGATGACCGGCTGAGGTGGCTCAGGGACTGATGTCTTTGTGGTGCCTCTTCACGGGAGAGGGTGCTGACGGTTTGAGTCCCGACGGATGTAGGATTTTCGACACTAGCTATATAGCTGGGTCGAATGAAGCCTTATTCGAGGAGAACTCTAGTAGGCAGAGGTGTCTGAGGGCATCAACTGTTGTCACTGCAGTGCCTCTGACCGGGAGGTCCTAGGATTCGATTCCCGACGGCACCAGGATTTCGTCACTATCTACATAGGTAGGTCGAGCTTCAGTCGCTGTCTGGAGGAGAATTCTAGAGGCCGGCTACTCTGATTTGTAGTTTCCTTGCTATCTCCGATCAATACTAGGCGTGTTCTGTAACATTACCCTAACAAACGGGCCGCGGACCGTACGTGACCTTTGCTTCCTCTTCCTTATCTTACCCATTACTTAATTCAGCTACTCTTACGTGCACTAACGCATATGTCGGCATCTTAGAGCTTGATTCGCTTGGTGCTGTTCCTTGCCGGAAGAGATATCTGGATGGGAAAATCACCTGCCTTACATGCCAACGTGTTGGTCGGTGCGTAATCTCGAAATTCAACTGGGCAAGATCGCCGCCATCTGCCGTCATAAAACATGCTCTTCACTTACGGGACTAATGACCATTGCAGTTACCGGGAGAGGTAGCTCAGTACATCAATTGATGTCTCTGCAGCGCCTCTGACCGGGAGGTTCTAGGTTCGAGTCATGACGGCGGCAGGATTTTCGACACTAGCTTTTCAGCCAGGTCGAATTCAGTCGCTGTCTGGAGGAGAATTCTAGCGGCCGGCTGCTCTGATCGGTAGTTTTCCTTGGTTTCTCCGATCAACACCAGGCGAATGCCGGAGTGTACCCTACCAAACGGGCCACGGACCGCGCACTATCTTTCCTTCCTGTTCCTTCGCCTCTCCTCTCCCCTTACGCACACACACACACACACACTCACATGCACTACACTACCACATATTCCGGGAGACCGGTCGGAAGCTTAGAGCTTGCCCCGGCTGGGGCGGTGCCCCGCTGGTGGGAGAGTCCTGGTTAGGGTTCCCACTAGTCGACGGTAGGTCGGCGCCGGCAGGGGAAAATTACCGTCATCTTCCGAGGGAAAACACGTACTACACTTACGGGACTAATGACCAAAGCAGTTGCCGCGCCCAGAAACAAAAAAATCAATCAACCAACCATTGCAGTTAACGCGCCCATATACACGAAATAATCATTAGATCAGGAACTGACGAATGGCGGAAAGTAAGGAACGCAGGAATTTTTACGCCGGGTACAGACTCCGACGTCGCAATAGTCGTAAGCGACGGTCAGCAGAAATGAGAATAATATCTGAGTTGTAAATAATTGCCGACGAGAGCATCCGCTAAGTTATGGAACGACAAACAACAGACACTTAAGTGAATGGAGAAACTGAGCAACGAGTTGAGTGAAAGGGTTAGGACGCGGGAAGGTGGCCAAATGAAAGGAAGACGATGATGAAGCAAGCGCTAGTGAGAGGGGTGTCGAGAGAGCTGGCTTGAGAATTTACGAGGAAACTGAATATATAAATGATTTGGTAGATTTGGAAACTCAATGTGGTGGAATGGTCGACTTTCGCATTTGGAGGAAAATGTATGTAATGCATTAATGTTATACATGGAATAGAAGGGAACTAAACATTGTTAACGATGAATAGCAAACGAAGAAAAGTATTAGAATTTCTGCATTGAAACGCGTTAATTTTGAAAATGTCATGAATTTCGATTATACTGTTGTACAAATCAAATATTCTTGAAAATGAGAACTTCTGTTGGAAGTAGGTTTTTCGTTTGCTTGACCAACTTTGATTATTTCATTGATGATTTTAAATTGTAGATCTTGATGTTATAATAAAAATACTAGAAATGGAAAAAAAATATTGAAACTACCTGTACCCGTCTCTTGTAATGAAGGTTCAGCCCTAGAGTGTGCAAAGATTTGCATGATGAGCAAGGCTTGCTGGCTCTATATTTTCTCGAATTTTATCTACGACTTGTTTCCATCTTCTCCAGAGCCTTCTCCAGACATTCTCCACTGCATCTCACTCATCCTTTCCTTCATAATCGTTTTTCCATTACAGCTCGTTGGTTTTCATTACTTACCTCGGGTTAGTGCATTCAAAGAGTTTTAAGATCATAGATTCTGTAGGACTAGAAATATGGCAACAAAGAGAGAGGAGAAATAGTACAAAAGTAGAGCCATTAAAGACCTTCTGTAAACCGTTTAACTGTTTTCTTCATTGCAGAAGTCTCTATGCCCAACAATATGAACTGATGCAAGAAATAGAGGACAGGTCGTGATATGAGACATGATATGAGATGTCGACATTTTAAACATTTTTAAATGTGGACAGAAGATAAACAAATTGCATCTGCTCAAATTCAAATGTTATCAGTGATATTTCTTTTCTGTTAGAATTATTCATTTAAGATTATTACACTCAGTTATTTGTTACAGTGTATTGTCTCAAAGTATGCAATGACGTGTAAAGAATTACATGAATATCAGTGAATATCGGAATTCTAGGAAGTTTGATTTAATTTAATCTTGCGTTTTATAATCTAAATCTGAAATAGCATGGAAATAGTTCGGCAGGTTTTAAGGTAAAGTCAAGTGTATAATTTTTTATTTTTTGAATTATTAATTTGTTTGTAAATTAATTAATAACAATTATTAGTACGCTTAAGCTCAGAAAACAAAAAGATAGACCGGATTATCTGTTTCAATTATGATATCTTCGACGTACAAAAGGAGAAAGATACAACCTCAAGCTATCTGATCATCGTATTTGTCTTTATATCCATACAGGACTCCCTTTTAAGATACAATTTACTACGCATGCGTGTTTCGCAACCACGTAATATATCAAACATAAATTACGCGTGAATAATTAGTTCGAGGCTCTCTGTTATCGCAGGTACCCCCTATGAGACGACATAAGCATTACGCAGTATACGTTTCACGGCACAAAATCATCCGAACAGCTTTCCCGTCAACGAGCATAGTTATATTTGCCCAGCCCGATGAATTACTTCCCCGCCAGAAAATTATCTCCCTTGTGACTTACCACCACAGGGAGAATATTGCCAGCGGAGCGCAACTTGGCGACGGCGCTACTTGCGCGCGCCATAAAGGTTTTCTTGCCGGCGGCGACATAGATCACGTACCGCGTCGCAGATAACCTGGCCGTAAGCAGCGCGTAAAAGCCAAACAGTGTAGCGGCGAGGGGCCTCCCACCCCCGCCCGCTCGTAGAACTAACTCGCTCTGCACTCGAGCTCAAGTGCGCCAACTCCGCGGCCGGCGCTCGAGACCTGGCGCTGCGGGAGGGCGCTCGTTAAACAAGAAGGCGCGCGGGCGAGTTCATTAGGGCACAGCCCGCCCCGTTATGGACGGCGCGCTATCGTTTGGATGCAGACCCCCTCCCCGCGGGGCGCACGTGCTGGAAGCCGGAGATCATCCGTGCCAGTTGGATTGGTTTGGTTTGTTTTTTTTCGTGTTTCCGGACGCGTCAACTGCTTTGGTAATTAGTGCCGTTAGTGTAGTGCGTGTTTTTTTCTCGGGGGATGGCAGTGGTCTTCCCCCGCTGGATGGCGAGATCCGGCGCCGACCTACCGTCGGCTAGTGGGGTTTCCCACTAACCAGGACTCTCCCACCAGCGGGGCACCGCCCCAGCCGGGACAAGCTCTAAGCTCCCGATCGGTCTCCCGGAATATGTGGTAGTGTAGTGCATGTTAGTGTAAGTGAGTGTGTAAGGGGAGCGGATAGGACAAGGAAGGGGAAGGGCAGATCGCGCGCGGTCCGTGGCCCGTTTGGTAGGGTACTGCTCCGGCATTCGCCTGGTGTTGATGGGAGAAACCACGGAAAACTGCCGATCAGAGCAGCCGGTCGCTAGAATTCTCCTCCAGACAGCGACTGAATTCGACCTAGCTGAAAAGCTAGTGTCAAAGATCCTGCCGCCATCAGGACTCGAACCTAGGACCTCCCGGTCAGAGGCGCTGCAGTGACATCAGTTGATGCACTGAGCTACCGCTCCCAGTCGTTATCTCCATGTGTATATATATATATATACATATACATACATGCACTACACTTAGGGGCTTAATGGCACTACATGAGTCGCCCGGAAACATAATAATACAACCAACGACGGTGGTGGCCTTGACCTGAAGGGAGAGGAGGGTAGCGGGTGCATTGTTTACGAAGCTCACACGGAGCTTACGAAGCTTACGTGGCTTACAAAGCACACTTTGGGCAATGAAGTTCAGCTTACATATTTGAATTTTATACGTATTGTCCTTCCTTGTAGTCGGAATTTCTTTCGATTTGGCAGACATCTGTCCGTCTGCCATGTGGTTAGTCTTAAAATTTCAGTTTTGCATTTGTCGGTGCATTGAAAAATCTATATATTTAAAAAAATAAGGTATTATGCCATGGCTTCGTTTAGAGTTTCTACTGAACCGATTGTTATATATTTTATTTTATTTTATTTTAAATGAAAGAATATGATCCCTAGATGTGTTATCAGGTATTGGGTTTATTCATCAACATTTACGGTGTAAATTAATTAGTAAATCATTCTTTAATAGTACGCGTATCAAGAGTGAATTGTTTTCTTTCAAAGGATGGCAGTTTCAAAATCGATATACATGAGTCTATAGATGTGAGTTCACACTGCTTGATGTTTTGTTTTGATTGTTGAGATTTGTTTACAATTCGTGAAGGTTTTGTTTCAGTGTAATAATTGCTTTGTGGTGTTGACAGGTTGCATGTATTTGCTTCTGTGGTGTATTTTGTAGAGAACATTCGCACAGTGGGTTTTGCTCAGTTGTAATACTTTAGTGAAGTTGTTTACAGGTTAAGTCGAATTCCGAATCGTTGTCCACGCGCCCCAAAAGACGCAAACGTACATTAACTGAACGCAGGGAAAGAGAAAGTCAGCGTAGGTGTCGTGATAGTGAGGTCATTTCGTTTTCTATAGGGTCATTGTCTATGAAATGTCTGTTGTGTTCTGCTTTGTACTTTCCATGTGAGAGAAATTCTGCAAACGATTTACTCTGTGTTGCTGAAATGGGAAAATAAGTATACCTTCCAGCAATATGCAAGAATAAATCAAACAGTTGTTTATAGGATATGATGACACATCAAAAAACTTTAGAAATAATATCCTTCTGTATACCAGCGCTATATCTTTTGTACCGATATTGCATTGCCATCTGGTCATGGGTCATACGTGTTCAAAATTCTGGGAACTCATCACAGAATATCTTCGTTATACCCTCCAGATCCAAACAATGCAATATATTGTGAACATTAGTCTGGGTACAGTATTTTACATTTATCTCAGATCTCACCGTCAAATTTTGACAGGTTGTCACTAGTAATCATTTATCTTCAATACTGAACATTTTATATCTTCAGCCATGTTCACAAAATCAATCTTAGCCTTTAGTCTCACAAAAGTGAAATGTTTTCTCGATAATTCCAACCTCTACAATTTGTTCTGATTGACCCAAACAATCTGTATTGACACACATAATATGTATGCAAGATGTGCGCATATGAAAGAATTGGGTCGTTACGCAGAATATCAAGAGAGATAAATGCAAATCGGTGTCCTTAATGTTTGAACCTTTGATACTGCATATTACTTACTCTGTTAAATGAATCAGGCATCCAATCAAATGTTAGTTTTATTACTTGTTAAACCGTTGGGAATGCTTGCAACCCATTTTACACGCAACAAATTAAAGGTACTAAAGTAAATTGAACGTTGGTTTTGGAAGTTAATTTTGAGCAAAAACGCAAACAATTCAGAGCCCGAAATTTATCACGTATAGCTACGCAAAACATGTAGCACTAAAGTCACGAATTTAATTGTGTTTCAACATATAATTCGAAATATACCCACTAAATGAGAAATTAAAGGGATTATACCTGAACATTAATCTAAATTTACGAACAAACATTAATCTGAAGAAATTTGAAAAACCATTTTACATAAAAAAAAATGGTTAAGTGAATCGAACATATTATTTCTGCATTTCTTTGCGACTTCAAGTGAAAATAACTTATTAGTTTCACTACTTTGGAAAAGAGGTTCCTAGCAATTCAAATGAGTAAGACCTCATACTTCTGCAAGCATTTTAATCAAGCTTGACAGTGTGTTTTTTTCTCGACACTAGCTTGGTCAATTTCAACTATCGTCTGAAAATAATTTCTGACAATCGGCTTCTCTGATAGTTTTCAATGAGTTTATCGGTAGTTTTCAATGGATTTTCCGATCAATACCAAGCGAATGTTTAAACAGTGTCCTAAAGAACGGAACATGTACCGCGCACAATCTTTCCTTCTTTCTTGTTCCCTCCTCTCTCCCTACATACGCCTTTACACTGACATCGGAAGCTTAGATATATCAGAAAAGCGATGGAAAAGTACCATTACCTCCCTGAATATAACTTGCACTAGAGTTACGGAACTAATAAAATAAATTTTTGACATTGCCGAAATCAATACTCACACTCTTACATTCACTCTCACAAAGAAGTACGTTCGCATAGTTAGTTGCCAATGTAAACCTTTGTGGATATGTAGGTACTGTGTTCGAGTCCCGCCAGAAGAGGATTTTAAGTTAAGTTAATAGAATGAGGTCATTGACTATATCAGAACTTTAGAGATGGATTGCTTTTATCGGTCGTTTCCGTTATTTTCTGTGATCAGGCGGATGTAGGAGATCATTAAATCATGTGCCATGTATTGTGCGTAGCATTTCATAACCCCAACTTGTCGCGTTCTTTAAGCCCATCCTTATATTTTTCGGTAAGGCATCAAGATGTAAAGCATCTGAAACACGCCTGAATTGTATTTAATCAGATAGAAATACTTACGTACAGGTCAGTGAAGAGAAGCCGTTTTTGTATCTTGCGGTAAAATGCGTCGAAAAGTTTGCGTTCTGGAGTTCAATTGGCCGCAATACAATTTTAACAAATATTTAAATGAAATCATCTACCTCAAAATATACGTTTTGAATCATCACCTATTATGTAATGTATTCCACACGTGTATCATTTATCCATTTGTTTTAGCGCTGTGTAACACACTCAGTTAGCACACATTATTATACCGCTGATTCGATTGCCTTCATTGATGACAAACTATGCCAAAAAATACTCGCAATCGATGGGCTGACTACACATTCTCATATCGTCCATTTTATATTATTTCAGAATTTTCTCATAGAACTGCGATGACGCGAGATCACAACTCGACCAGACCTGCACGGCCATAAATAGAGGTCCTGGAAGTTTAAATTGATTGATTGATTTTTCGTGTTTCCGGACGCGTCAACTGCTTTGGTCCCGTTAGTGCAGTACATATTTTTCTCGGGAGATGGTGGTGATCTTTCCCCGCTGGATGGCGAGATCCGGCGCCGACCTACCGTCAGCTAGTGGGGTTTCCCCCTAACTAGGACTCTCCCACCAGCGGGGCACCGCCACAGCCGGAACAAGCTCTAAGCTCCCGACCGGTCTCCCGGAATATGTGGTAGTATAGTGCATGTTAGTGTATGTGTGTGTGTGTGTAAGGGGTGAGGATAGGACAAGGAAGAGGAAGGACAGATCACGCGCGGTCCGTGACCCGTTTGGTAGGGTACTGCTCCGATATTCGCCAGGTGTTGATCAGAGAAGCCACGGAAAACTACCGACCAGAGCAGCCGGCCGCTAGAATTCTCCTCCAGACAGCGACTGAATTCGAATTCGACCTAGCTGAAAAGCTAGTGTCGAAAATTCTGCCGCCGTCAGGAAACGAACCTAGGGCCTCCCGGTCAGAGGCGCTGCAGTGACATCAGTTGATACACTGAGCTACCGCTCCCGGTGGAAGTTTAAACTTTTTATGGAAACCATTCGGTTAAATGAACGGAATGAACAGCTAACTTGACAGATAGTGAGAATGATGAAATATAGAACGGAGAGAAACGTGAAGATTTTAGCTAACAACACTCTCGTCGATTCGTGCGATTGTGAGGAGCACTTGCCTCTTTAAACTAATCGTAACGTTCAAAGTGAAATAATTAAGGCTCTGCATTTTCGGCCCCTCTCGGAGAGCCAATAAACCCTGATGTAACGGCCGCGTGTTAATTTATCCTCCAGGGACACATTCCTCGCTCAGGAAACAGCCTCGCTCCGCAGCGCTCTCTTCCGCTGTCCGTTGCTCACGGCTACTCAAGCGAATGGGTCTCTAAACTAGACCCACTACTCGTGAATCTGGCTCTTTGTATTATTAGGCAAATTGACTTCTCTATTCAGCTTCTATTTCGGTGTACGAGGCGTGCTTGTAGAAGATGGGATTAGTACTTAAAGACGCATAAATCTACAAGAAAGTTGTAACGTTTCTAAAAATATCTAAAATGATGCTATGTGATTGTGATTGTTGAACTCTCTTTTTAAAAATAATGATACGTCTTTTTCATTATGCCTCCTTCGCTATAATGTCTTTTAATATTTTGTTGTCACAATACATATAAAATACATGTTGACAACATTTGCTGTTTTTTCTAATAAATGTTATCCTTACGATGTATTTCGCATATTTATCTACGGATTTCAAATAGCTTATACTGCAAATGTCGAGAGCAAGCAACACAAAAAGTTATTCTTCAAAGGTGTTTTAAATAGGCAATGTAAGAAAAGAACACGACTGATTTAATTGATACAGGAAACACGTGGCAATTGGTACAGGATAAAACTTACCACTTGCAGCATGTGCTCGTATAGTTTGCATGGACACTTACCTGTAAAAGAAAAATGTTACATTAATACATGTATTTATATATGAAACATGAATATAAAATATTTACAGAAAGTTTAATATTGTTAAAGTTCAATACTTAAAGTAGGAACATGTTTTAATAAATAATTGACAATGTTAAAGGTTTTTCCAGACCTTTTTAAGTATTTTGCACTTATCGCAAATATTTTCTTGAATAGATCTCGTGTATAAATTTTTTTTAAATACATTAAAAGTATTAAAATTTATTAAATTAGAAAATAATTTGTCTCTTTAAAAAATATAATATTCCTCCTCTCCCAAGTGGCTTGTGGAATTTGTATAATATAAATCATTCCCGAAAGCCTATGGCTTTGTTTTTGTAAATAATGTTACCTTAACCGTTATATTTACGAGAACTCAAGTAGATATTTCGAGCCATTGATTTCAGAGTCTTGTCGGTAGATATCCAAATTTTGTTATTTCTTTTTTTAAAGATTTAATTGTTTATTGTGGGGTCAATTACGAGGTAATTTATGCGACAGATGTGTGTGTGCACGTGTTGTTTTGAATATCCTACAGGTATGCTTAGTGTGGAAGGTAATATAATTATTGAAAAAATAAAATTTTATTAATATTTGTATATTTATACAATTTACATTTCTGTATACTGCATGTGGCAGAATCAGTTCAAATAGTACAATACAGTTTCTATCTATCTAATCCTGAGCATTCAAAATCAATGGAACTTGTCTTTCATTGGAAGGTTCCAATTGCCCCCGAGTTGGACAAACGTTTCGGCCCTTGTACTCGCTCGGCCTGCGGTGACGTTTGTGGAAGGGAGGGAAAAGAGGCGCGTTGTGCGGGGGCGAAAGCGGGGCGGCGTTGGACGGAAGGGGGGGGGGGGGGAAAAGAGGATGGGGGGGAGAAGGGCAGGGGGGGAGCGGAGCTGAAGGGGGGGCGGGAACTGACCCAGAGGGGTGGGGAGAGCGAAGGAGGGAAGGGGGACGGCGGGAGGGGGACTAAGCGCAGTGGATCAGGGCAGGAAGGATTTTGGAGCGAATAGCGCTTGTGGTGCGAAGAGGGGGGGAGATACGAGATGGCAGGCCAAAGAGGGTTCGAACCGGGAAGAAGTAGAACAGAGCTTGGCGGAATGGGAGAGGGCAGAACGGGAAGGCACAAAAGGGCGGAGAACAGCTAAGAGGAGCGAGGCGGGGGAACCAGGGTGGGGATGGCGGGGTTGGTGGAGAGGGGCGAGCCAGGGAGGAGCGGAGAGGACCTAGGAGCGGCAGGAAGAGACGGGAAATGACAGGTTAGGGTGATGTAGGGAAGGGCATGCCAGTGTTAGGCAGGGAAGGGTGTGAGGGCCCAACATAGAAGGAAGAAGGATTAGGAGGAGCGAGTGGAGTGAGGCGGGGCGGAGCAAGGCGATGCGAGTCGATGCGAGTTGGGGGAGCGGCATAGGGCAGAGCGACGATGGGCGAGACGCAGGTACGAGCGATCGAAACAAGACGCGTTGAGTCCGGTTGGGGCGGGAAGGGTCGAGGACTGATGAATGACTAAGCGGAGTAGGACCGGAGCAGAGTAGGGTAAAGCGAGGCCGGATGGGGCGGGACAGAGCAGGAAGGGTTGGGGGGTGGAGAGGGAAGTGGCGAGAAATGTGATCGCACGCTTGAGGTGGGTGGGGGGGGGGGGACAAGGGAGAAGGGGGGGCGGGCGAGTGGAATGGAGGGAGAAAGGAGAAACGTTTAGGAGGTGGAGAAGGATTAGCAGGAGCGAGGGGGGGGGGAGTGGCGCATCAAAAGCGATCGCAGCGCTTCGAGATGGAGTGGAGCAAGCCCGGGCGGGGAAGCACAATATAAGGCGGAGAAGGATTAGGAGGAGAGGGGCGGGTTGGGGAAGATTGGCGGGGAGTGGAAGGGAGTGGCGAATGAAAGTAATCGAGACGCTTAAAGGTTGCGCGAGTCGAGGCCGGGTGGGGCAGGCCCGCGGACGAGCTTTGTGCGCGCCGCCCGCCCGTCCGCCCGCGCGCCTCTAATTACGTAATGGGCGGCCGCGGCGCCGCTGGGCTGACGGTGCCGCGCGGCGAAAAACCCCCTTTGTGCTCGTCGGGCGACGCGTGTCTCCCGTGACCTGCTTCCGCCAGACAGTGCTACGCCTCACCTCTACGCTCCACAGGCCCCGTTCTCTCCTTGTTAAGTATCTCACCGTCTCGTCCGATTTCGCTTCTCCAAACTCCAGTCCCGTGTGTTCGAGCCCCGCCTCTCCCAGATTGATTGATTGATTTTTTCGTGTTTCCGGGCGCGTCAACTGCTTTGGTCATTAGTCCCGTGAGTGTAGTGCATGTTTTTTTCCTCGGGAGATGGCGGTGATCATCCCCCGCTGGATGGCGAGATCCGGCGCCGAACTCCCGACGGATAATGGGGTTTCCCCCTAACCAGGACTCTCCCACCAGCGGGGCACCGCCCCAGCCGGGACAAGCTCTAAGCTCCCGACCGGCCTCCCGGAATATGTGGTAGTGTAGTGCATGTTAGTGTAAGTGTGTGTGTCAGGGGATAGGATAGGACAAGGAAGAGGAAGGACAGATCGCGCGCGGTTCGTGGCCCGTTTGATAGGGTATTGCTTCGGCATTCGCCTGGAGTTGATAGGAGAAACCACGGAAAACTACTGATCAGCGCAGCCGGCCGCTAGAAATCTCCTCCAGATAGCGACTGAATTCGATCTAGCTGAAGAGCCAGTGTCGAAAATCCTGCCGCGGTCAGGACTTGAACCTAGGACCTCCCGGTCAGAGGCGCTGCAGTGACATCAGTTGATGCACTGAGCTATCGCTCCCGGTGCCTCTCCGAGCCTGGCGTTGATCTTCTCTCTTCGCCCAGATTTTCCTTGCTCATTCTCGTCTCACCTTTTCCGCCTCGTCCTTTCCCGCCTTGACCATCCCACCCACGCTCATTCTCGCCCCTCCATTTCGTGTCTCGCGCATTCCCGCCGCCTTGTTATCCTTACTTGTCTATTCCCGTCTCGTCCTTTCCTTCCACGCCCATTCCTGCCTCGCACTTACTTGCCTCACGTATTTCGCCTCACCATTACCTTTATTGCTCATTCCCGTCTCTCCCGTTTCTGCTTCTCCCATTCCCGCCACGCACACTCCTGTCACGTCCAGTGCCGCCTCGTCCACCCCCACCTCGTCCACCCCCACCTCGTCCACCCCCACCTCGTCCACCCCCACCTCGTCCACCCCCACCTCGTCCACCCCCACCTCGTCCACCCCCACCTCGCCCACCCCCACCTCGTCCACCCCCACCTCGTCCACCCCCACCTCGTCCACCCCCACCTCGTCCACCCCACCTCGTCCACCCCACCTCGCCCACCCTCACCTCGTCCACCCCACCTCGTCCACCCCACCTCGTCCCACCCCACCTCGCCCCACCCCACCTCGTCCACCCCCACCTCGCCCACCCCCACCTCGCCCACCCCCACCTCGTCCCCCCCACCTCGTCCACCCCCACCTCGTCCACCCCCACCTCGTCCACCCCCACCTCGTCCACCTCCACCTCGTCCACCCCCACCTCGTCCACCTTCACCTCGTCCACCTTCACCTCGTCCACCTTCACCTCGTCCACCTTCACCTCGTCCACCTTCACCTCGCCACTTCACCTCGTCCACTTTCACCTCGTCCACCGCCACCTCGTCCACCGCCACCTCGAGTAACCCCGCCTCGTCCATCTCCCCTCTCGATAAGTCCATCTCCGCCCTCTCTCCACCTCTCGTTGCACCTCCTCGCCTCTCCCCGATTTGTTCATTCACGATCAAACTCGACTTTTCCCCGACTCGTGAAGCCTTCTGCCGGACGTGATGGGAGTAAACATGAAACTCATCGATCATCTCAGGAGTGGGTAATCTTATATTTCGAATTCCGTAATTATGTTTGACTCCAGAAACGTAAAATAAATTCATGGGTATCAATGGATTGATGAATGATATTTCTGCCAGGCGAATTAATAGTAGGAGTATTCCGATTCACGACTTCGTCAGTACGGGTCTGCTTAACATCAAAACACGTTCCCAATCTTTAAAATCTCCAGCAGTGTTGCAATTAAGCAGATGAAAGTCAAAGACCCGAATTAGAGTGTATTCACACATGAAGCTGCTCCCACTTCAACCTCATCCGCCGTTGGTCCGTCCAACAACCCCTCTCGTCGCTTGCCCACTCCTGCAGGAGCACCTACGCCGTGAGGCAAACAGCCTCTGGCCGGGGCGAGCGTTTGTTTGCCGTGGAGGCTCTCGAAAGTCAAGGTGCGCTCGGAGTTTGCAACCGACAGCGCTTGAGGGAAGCGGGCGCTGCTGGACAGAATTAGCTCCATCTGCTAATTAGACCCACGCTGCGCGTCGGTGGCGCTCAGGTTTTGGCTACGCTCAAGTGCGCGTTACTCAGGTCGTGGGTTCGAAGCCTGATTAAGGCATCTTGTAGTCTTGCCGTGGATATTGCTGGTCGAATTCAGTCGCTGTCTGGAGGAGAATTCTAACGGTCGGCTTCTCTGATGGGTTGTTTTTTGGGATTTTTTCGATCAATACCAGGCGAATGCTGTAGCAGTAACTTAACAAACGTCCCACGGACCGTGCGCGGTCTTTTTTTCCCCAGACTTACACACTTCAACACGCCCACAATATCTGACACGAGCTACATTACCACACTTCACGGGAAACCAGCCAGGTGCTTAGAGCTCAGTCTACAGTACCCCGCTGAAGGAGATACCACGAGGGGGAAAACACTAATATGAATACGCGAGAATCTAGAAAGCATTAGTCTGATGCAAATAGAGGTAATTTCTTATCCTGCAGCCATCAAACATCAAGGAACAACTAATGCCTCATTAATGAAACAATAAGTGAAAGAATACACTTGAGACATTTGCCACAGAAAACGACTTGTATCATTTTCGAAAATTATGCAAGAGAATTACAATTTTTCTTACATTATATCGTGGATATAAACAATAAAAAATATGTTTGCTTCCTTTTAGCATAAGCTGAACTGAACTCTACAGGATGAGTCACGTAACTTTCGCACCTCCTGTACTTTTTGAACGTTTGTAGTTCTTGCAATGCCGTTTTCACGAACGTGCATGAGAGAATGGGGAATACATACGTTTCTTTTCTTTTTTACGTAAAAAAAACAGTTAAAACTGCGTATGACGTGCTATGGGGAAAAGTGAATTGTGTGCATTTTCAAAATTCTGTGATCCCTACACTAAGTCATATACTACTTGAATTGTGAAAAAAGCTCCCCTGTAATAAAATCTATTTTCAAGGATTAATAAGCAATAAATTTTGGGCTCTTATCCATGTTGTTGATGATCCATCCATGTTTCGATTGCATCATTTGTATTTTAACAGATATTGAAGTAACTTTGCTTTTTTTAATATAATTATACATATTTTTACTCTATCATGACGAGCGTAAAAAGATGACTTCAATGATATACCTATTGTCATATGTTAGATAAGTAATTTTGAGTAATTTTGATTTTTTGTAACTCTTGTTTAACGTATATTTTAAAAGTAACAGTCCACCAATCAAGGTCGCGCGGCCTGCTAGCTCGTTCTGGGAGAGTTTCAATATCCGTTAAATACCCGTCGCAAAAAATAAAAAAATACTCAAGAAAATGCTTACCTAACACATGACTATATGTATATTATTGGGTTTGTCTTTTTATACTCGTCATGACAGACTAAAAAATTTATATAGTTCCATTTGAAAAAAAAACAGTTACCTTTCGAAAACTAAAAATGATAAAATAGGAATGAACGTATATATTAATTAGCCTCATTCCCTCATGCACTTCCGTGAAAACTGCATTGCAATAACTTCAACCGATCAAAAACTGCAGGGGGTGCTAATATTAAATACCTCATCCTGTATAATGTATGCATAAATAAGCAGAATTTTAATTACATCCCTTCGGGAACGTACGAAAAAAATTGTCAACTTAGCAAAAAAACCATGAGTGACAAGTAAATTATAAAAATGTGTGGGTATTTTTATAACAAACTCTTCACTTTGGCATCCCTATTGATTAGCATGAGAGATCCGAAGAGATGATGTAATACAAAAATCGCCACCTTCAAGATGGAAAGAAAGCTTTTCTTCCGGATTCCAAACCTCTAGAGAGATTAGAAAAATGGTGACTGATACACGTTGAAAGCGCTTTTGCACTGTCCGGTGTTTACTTTAGTAGTAGTAGTAGATTTTATAGTACTGAGTCTCCACGTATTGTTTCATTTCGAGTGAGACTATTGTGTTATATTTTTATCATATTGTTTCGTTAGATTTTAACGTTAGTACTTTTTATTTAGTTCAGTGCTCCCTAAAAATTTGTTGTTATATTAACTAAAGAGGGGGAAAAAGATTATTCATCGAAAAGTTACAAACAAAAGCTATGTAGAAATGAATTAAAACTTCAAATTGTCTTCTTCTAAATAAATGTTTATTTTGTTTTAGTATAATTAATTGTGTGAATCGATCTGTCAAGAAATGTCCTGCGGTCAAAGTACTTTCCAATACACTTTTAATGCATCGCCAAAATTAAATCCTCGAACAATTTCAGTCGTAACCAGATCTCATATGCGCATAGCTAGTGAATGCCTCAAATAATAGATAAATTTACTCAGACCGGTGATCTCAGGTGGCTAATAAGGAAGTCAAAATTTTAGCGGGAACGCTGGGAACATACTATATACCAAGTAATTTCACTCTATATGCATATTTTGTAGTGTTTAGTGGGAAGTAAAATTATTCAAATTATCCTTCTCCATTTTCTTGCGTCCGTAAGTCGATTCCTTTACGAAGAGCGATGAAGGATAATAGCCCAAATTTGTAGCTAATTTACCTTTGCAAATAGTTTTTATTAAACGGGAGAGAATATTTTCTTAACAATTCTTGCCAAAACGCTCGTTTCTATCTATAATAAGAATTCAGTTTGTGTATGGGATTGGGTACGG
This sequence comes from Teleogryllus oceanicus, assembly GCA_964035755.1. Taxonomy (NCBI): domain Eukaryota; kingdom Metazoa; phylum Arthropoda; class Insecta; order Orthoptera; family Gryllidae; genus Teleogryllus; species Teleogryllus oceanicus. The sequence goes on along the minus strand of CAXIVR010000010.1, from coordinate 34,882,790 downwards.
ATCCCAGAATTTAAGAAGAGGTGCACAGAATCCTTTTTTTTCATGGTACGTCTAACAGTTTTTGCTGGTTTTAACGTTTAATAAAATAAGTAAAAATTTAAAAAACGGTCGCGGTAGTTTAATAGTTAGGGCATGTGTTTGCTAACCCTGCAGGACGTCGGGGTAGCTAACCTCACAATCAGCATAGCTGAGGATTTTTATCGGGTCATGACCGATTCAGGATGGTTCTAAGATCCACTCAGCCTTCTATGCAAATGATTACCAGTATTTACAGGTTGTACTGAGAGTAAATATTGGGTAAAAATACCCGGATGAAACATAATGCTTATATGAACTGTACAGAGGGTCATGGAAGTACATTGTGACCGGAAATGGCAGAAAGAAAGGATTCCTAACATCCTCAAACCGCAGGCAGTTACTCACCGGTGTAGTACGAAAAGTTCAAAGGGTAAAAAGAAACAACTTCCAAGCAATTCTGTCCATGTTGAGGGTATCTACGAGTACAAGATTCTACAGAATGATAGTGATTCCGGATGCTCATTATTCTCGTAAGTGTAGTGCGTGTTTTTGCCCAGGAGATGGCGGTGGTCTTCTCTTGCTGGATGTACAAATCCGGTGCCGACCTACCGACGGCTAACGGCGTTTTCCCCAACCAGATATCTCCCACCAGCAGGGTACCGCCCCAGCTGGGACAAGCTCTAAGCTCCCGACCGGTCTCCCGGCATGTGTAGTGCATGTTAGTGTGAGTATACGTGTGTATGTGTGTGTGTGTGTGTGTGTGTAAGGGGTGAGGATATGACTAGGAAGAGGTAGGAAAGATCGCGCGCGGTCCGTGGCCCGTTTGTTAGGGTACTGCTCCGGCATTCACCTGGTGTTGAACGGAGAAACCACGAAAACTACCAATCAGAGCAGCCGGCCGCTAGAATTCTCCACCAGATAGCGACTGAATTCGACCTAGCTGAAGAGCTAGTGTCGTGACTCGAACCTAGGACCTCCTGGTCAGACATCAGTTGATGCCCTGAGCCACCGCTCCCGGTTGCCTGGGCATTGCAAAGGACGCTTTCCGTCTTGGCGAGCCCGGGGAGGGCGACGTGAGCGGTTGCGAGGTCGTCGGCCCGTGACCTCTCGGCGACCCCGCGGTCGAGTGCCGCCCCCTGCGGCGACCGCGCGAAAGACGCCCCAAGCCACAAATCCCCGCGGCCCGCCCTCCACCCGGCCGCCCCGGCTGCCTAATTGATATAACGCCGTGCGGCCCATGTCGCGCGCCACAGCGCTCGGCGCCCCCACCTCAGCCTCCGCTTCGTGCTTCTATTGCTCCTACCCTAATTCCCACACTCATTATCTTCCACGCCGTTTGCCCTTCCACTATGCTTCTTTATTCCTTTCATTATTCCACCCCACTGTATGATTATTACTATTACTTTTATTACTATTACTTTTATTATTATTATTATTATTGTTATTATTATTATTATTATTATTATTATTATTATTATTATTATTATTATTATTATTTGCTCGCGAATCGGCCGTCTTGGACCACGCATTCATGCACTTGCATGCCTTGCGTGTAATCAATCGGGGGATTAGCATTAGGCTGAATCCGATTTTTATACCCCTGGGTTGTTAGTCCTGGGGGGGTGGAAGATGGAATGATGATGATAATGAAAAATGACTGGACGGCACACACAAACGGACGAACACAAATACAACCATGGCCGAGGTGGGACTCGAACTCGCGACCCTTCGGTCCGAGATCACTACGACATTATCGCATTAGCGATCTATTATTATTATTATTATTATTATTATTATTATTATTATTATTATTATTATTATTATTATACTATTATTTTTATACTATTATTATTAAATTCTTATGATACTATTATTATTTATTATTATTGTTATCATAACTATTACTACTATGACTATTATTACCATCAGTATTACTAGTTTGGCATGGTGCGTCCGGTGGGTATTTTCTAGTACGAAAGTTTTATTTCTACTACGCAAGTTCGTAATAAAAATACATTTTGGACGTGCTTCAGTTGCCCCGCCCGTCAACTTTTGGACAAAGACTGCAAAGTCATGGAAGCTACCTCCTTCCATCGCCTTTGCCTCCTCACTATTTTCTTTCACTAATTTTTTTCACTTCTATATTTTACATCTGCTTTTCCCCCTCGTGTTTACCTCGCTCCTCGCTATCTTCTTTACCATATTTCAATTCCCATTCCTTCCATTTCATCTCTCCTCTGATTTTCTCTGATCTCCCAATCTCTCTCTCTCTGTACTCTCCATCTTCACTCTCCTCCTGGTGCTCCATCCCCTCTTGCTTTCCCACCCTTACTTCATCATCGATCGAGAGAAGTGGCTCCGGGCCTCAAGTAATGTCACTGAAGTAACTCTCACCGGGAGGTCCTGAGGTCCTAGTCCCGACGGTGGCGGGATTTTCAACAGTAGCTGCACAGCTGGGTCTAAATTCAGTGGTAGTCTGGAGGAGAATTCTAGAGGTCGGCTGCTTTCAAGTTTTCCGTGGTTTTCCGTGGTTTCTCCGATCAACACCAGGCGAATGCCGAAGCAGTATCATAACAAACGGAGCACGAATAGCTCGCGATTTTTCCCTTCCTCTTCATAGGCCTAGCCTCACCCCTTAGAAACACACACACACACACACACACACACACACACACACTTACACTACCATTAGCGCTTGGAGACGGGTCTGGAGCTTAGAGCTTGTCCTGGCTATAGCGATGCCCCGCTGGTGGGAGATACCTGGTTGGGGGAAAATTTCGCTCTACTGGGGAAATCCCTGCAAAAACATCCACTACCCTTACGGGACCTTAAGAGTTGACGCGTCTGGAATCACTAGTAATCAATCGATCAATTATCATCATCTAATATCCTGTCTTTCGTTTCTATCGTATTCCTTCTTTCTAGAGTTTCGTCTCCTTCCCCATCTCCTCCCTTCGTGCGGATAATCGGGGCACATCGCGCAACTGTGCTTGCAAAAACGATGTGAGCGCAGTGGCGGAGTGGGAGGAGGCACTTCGCGCGAAATATTAACGCGCCAGCCGCGTATTTCGCCGAGCGCGGTGACAACGGCGGGAATGAAGCTCTCAGGTGAAAGAGTGTTCACGGAAAGGTCATTAAAAAAACTTTCAAAAATAAACTGTAGTGATGGATAGAATCGAAGAGAAAACACACAAATCCTAGGACATTTCACCGGTAGCGGTAGCTCAGTCCATCAACTGATGATACTGCAGCGCCTCTAACCGGGAGGTCCTAGGTTCGAGTCCTGACGACGACAGGATTTTCGACACTAGCTTTTCAGCTAGGTCGAATTAAGCTGCTGTCTGGAGGAGAATTCTAGCGGCCGGCTGCTCTGATTGGTAGTTTTCCGTGGTTTCTCCGATCAACACCAGGCGAATGCCGGAGCAGTACCCTACCAAACGGGCCACGGACCGCGCGCGATCTGTCCTTACTCTTCCTTGTCCTATCCTCTCCCCTTACACACACACACACTTACACTAACATCCACTACACTACCACATATTCCGGGAGGCCGGTCGGGAGCTTCGAGCTTGTCCCGACTGGGGCGGTGCCTCGCCGACGGTAGGTCGGCGCCGGATCTCGCCATTCAGCGGGGGAAGATCACCCCCATCTCCCGAGAAAAAACATGCACTACACTAACGGGACTAATTACCAAAACAGTTGACGCTTCCGGAAACACGAACAAACCGAACCAAACCAAACGAACTCCTGAACGCCCGACACCAAATGGAATCGCAGTGAACCCAATAACCCACCGATCAGTCGTCCGGACGAGAATCGATACCCCAGAGTGGAGTGGGTGGGTGGTAAAGCACGTGCGGGGCAATAGGGAAAAGCAATGCTATTTTCCGTTGAACTGTTTCGGTTTGCGTCCCACCATTCTACGCCATTGACGTATTGCCCTCCGCGACTGTGAAATGAGTAAAACGTGCGTTGTCTTTTTTTAGTTGTAACATGGCGCATCGCAACTTGACGTGTTTTCTGTGTTAATAGTTGACGGATTAGAAGCGGTTTCCCTGTAAAATGAAATAATAAAAGGATCAGCTGATTTGATTATGACTTTCTCACTGATATATTAGCATATTCAAATCACAAGTGCATCTACATCTTGCATTACATTTCTTCCAAATACCTCCTGAGTAGCGTAACGTGATGTCTCCAGAAGGGGTTTTCATGTTACAAAAGTTTATGTTCTTTGCTATGTTTAAATTTAATAATAAAAATAAACCTTAAATATATTATAGTTGCTCGGATTGCCAGTTTCGGGCGTAGAAAAATAACATAAAAATATATATTCAAATTCTTGGTTAGATTTTTGTTTCATTACAAAACTAATTTAAACCATTCTGTCAGATGAATGAAGTACTTACGATTCTTGAAATGCCAAAAAGAGAATACAGTAATTCCGTGTTTCATCAATGTTTCCTTACGTGCATTGAAACAATCAAAACACGTCCTTTTCTGTACGTCTTCTACAATATCCGAGAGGAAATCTGGAAAGAATCGTCTCAATGAATTTGTCTCGCCGAAAGTATTCAAATGAACTTGCTGATAATCTCTGCAGATAACGTAAGACATAGAAAGTACGTTTTAGTTGCTTAAAAAAAGAGACATTTCTTAGAATCGTCTAGATGGACTGGCAAAAAAATGATTAGTTTCCCTCCAGAAGACCAAGACGCCTCGAATGACACCTCGTTTATCTCTATTGGTGCACTGCAAGGGGCGAGACACGGATAGATGGATGGACGGACGGACGGACGAACGAACGAACGGTTTGCTCGATTACAGTAAAAGGATTCTGTAGCACTTTTTAACCTTCCCAAGATCCAGTTACTTGACTGGCTATATTTTAGAGTTTCCCATTATCATACAAATATTTCCTTCTTATTTCTTAATGTAGTTGTTCCACTTTTTATCTTCATATTATTTAGAACCTCATAGTTTTCAGCGTTGTCTCTGCTAGTTGGTTTTGGAGTTCTTGTTGCAACTCTTTTGTACTTTTTATCTTCCTCTAGGCACAGGCACAAAATTTTTACGTCTTTTCTTTTGTCCTCTTAAAACAAATAAAAGTCTCTGTTAATAGTTGACAAATTTGAAGAACTTTCCGTTTAAAATGAAAAAAAAACTATTAATGATATCTTTGGGGACGTTGATAATTCAATTTATATAAAAGAGCCTTCTGATTTCGCAGCTATTTGTAATATAAACATGTCATCTCACTTCCCTTTCATAACACTTTTGTGCACTCCCACATATATGAGGAAACTGTAGAGCTTGTCCTGGTCGAGCGGCACCTTGCTGAAGAGTTCCGGAGTCGGCGATTGGGAAACTCCGCACGCCGGCGTGTGAGTCGACGCCGGACTCGCTCTTTAAAAGGGGAGGAACATTTTCCTCTCCGGGAATATAACATGCATTACACTTACAGAACTAATGTCCATAGCGGTTGACGCTTCGTAAACAAAATCAATCACTTACCTGATCAATCAGTTGTAACAAAAGTCATCTTTTCATGAATTTTCTGTATCCCTAAAGTAGAATCTTAGCAAATATTTTAATTAAATGCTTTTCAGCTATGAAAGTGATTAATTGGAATGTAATTTCTACCAAATTATATTGATGGCAAGGCCGGTGAATAATATTCACAAATGATTCGAAATTCATACAGAAACATTGATTAATTTGGGTTGAGGCTCTGGTACTTCGTATGTTTATCATTCCGCAAACTGAAGAATGTTCACATGGAATCAATTTATTTATGTAGCTGGAGTTTTAGAAAAGTACACATCAAACCTAATCACAGAAATGTGATTTAAGTGGATTATTATTTTATTAAGAGTTGGTTTGGTTTAGTTTGTTTTTTTCGTGTTTCCGGGCGCATCAACTGCATTGGTCATTAGTCCCGTTAGAGTAGTGCATGTTTGTTTGTCGGGAGATGGCGGTGGTCTCCCCAGCTGGATGACGAGATTCGGCGCCGACCTACCGTCGGCTAGTGGGGCTTCCCCCTAACCAGGACTTAAGAGGTGGTGTAATGCCAATTTATTTCAGGGGTTGTTGAAAGTGAATAAACCGAACCCTTTGATATTCGGTGATTGTGGGCTGTTCCTTCACCATGGACGTGTAAGGCCTCACTTGCAATTTCTCTACGGATAAATTCGTATTACTTTTCTCACTTACTGTTCGACATGATTATTAGTATCAATTGTTACGACATTGTACTTATGTACGATATCAGAATAAAACAAAATCATGTAAATAATAATCCTTAATATCCAACTGCATTCTCGAAACTGATATTTTCAAGGCCTTAACGCCTGGCATTATCTGCTTAACGAACCAGCCTGAAAGAAGCATGTGGATGGTGATCTGCGCTGTTTCTCAAATCCAGGGGTGTGTGTGACAAGACGATTGTGGTGGGAAGACGAACTGCGGGCGCGACAATTTGCAAGAAAGGTTGATTGATTGATTGATTGATTTTTTCGAGTTTCCAGGCGCGTCTACTGCTTTGGTTGTTGGTCCCGTAAGTGTAGTGCATGTTTCTTCTCGGGAGATGGCGGTGATCTTCCCCGCTGGATGGCGAGATCCGGCGCCGACCTACCGTCGGCTAGTGGGGTTTACCCCTAACCAGGACTCTCCCACCAGCAGGGCACCGCCCCAGCCGGGACAAGCTCTAAGCTCCCGACCGGTCTCCCGAATATGTGGTAGTGTAGTGCATGTTAGTGTAAGTGTGTGTGTGTGTGTGTATGTAATGGGAGAGGATAGGACAAGGAGGAGGAAGGACAGATCGCGCGCGGTCCGTGACCCGTTTGGTAGGGTACTGCTCCGGCATTCGCCTGGTGTTGATCGGAGAAACCACGGAAAACTACCGATCAGAGCAGCCGGCCGCTGCAATTCTCCTCCAGACAGCGACTGAATTCGACCTAGCTGAAAAGCTAGTGTCGAAAATCCTGCCGCCGTCAGGACTCGAACCTAGGACCTCCCGGTCAAAGGCGCTGCAGTGACATCAGTTGATGCACTGAGCTACCGCTCCCAGCTGCAAGAAATGGTTAACGCTCGGAGCAGGGGTGGTGGGGGCGAGGGCGGTGGGGGTGGCGGTGGAGGAAAATCCCCTTCCCGCCATTGCCTCATGTTCCGAAGCACAGAGCTCCCGCAAGTAGGTCACGAGGGGCACATGCTTGTCTTTCGGCTTAAACTGATTCCGAACGTCTCCAAAGATGAATTCGGGGCCTACACGAAAGCAAGCGGTAGATGCGACGGTTTGCGACGACGCCAAGGAATCGCGCCCAGACTGATGAATTTCTCTTCTTTTTCGAAGTTGTGGATTCATTTGTCAGCGGTTTTATGCTGGGTGTTCTTACTTGCCGACATAAATGTAATGCACATTTATCCCTAGAGATTATCTCAAGGCAAACTAGGAAAATAAGATGATTCCTAATTGAATTTTATGAACCACTATGAATTATTAGAAAACAAATGTTCTCATAATGGGTCGTGTGTGATCTATATTATGAATTTGCAATGTGCGCAGAAATTGAATGAAAATTGTGTAGCCTTCGACCATATGAGAGGTATCTAGACTCATGGCCGTGTATTAGGCCGCACTAAATTCGCAATATGGCAGCTTGAATGATTTCCTGTCGGAATAGCCAACTTATGAAACTATAACTCTGATCAAGTATCTCGCTTATGTTTTGTTTGTTGTCTCATTCACAATCCTCGCGCAGTCTCGAGTCTTGTCCACTGTTCAATAATACATGTTTCGTTTTTCGGTAGAATTAAAAAGAGATGTTCATCTATAAACGAATATTAACTCTGTGAATAATTATTAAGTTAAATAAGAATTATTAAAGTGTTAAAAATGTGAAAGTGTGAAAAATGTGAAAAGAAAAAGAAGTGTTAAAAATTGTGAAGTGCAAATGAAAAATACAACCTCAAAAGTTATCTGCGGTCATACTTCTATGTTATTAATGCTTTTGAGATGTGTGTCAACAGTTTCTTTACGTTTTGAAATGGTAGTAATGTTTTTTATTGAACGCAGATAAATACCACAATAATTGAAGTTAATTAACGTGATATACATGGTAGTTTTTAAGTGATCTAATGAATTGTTCCTAACAGTCCAGTTATGTCAATATCAATGCAAATGCATCCATTTAATTTATCTGTTCAATTATTCATTAGCTTTTAAAAGTAAGTTAAAAAAATTATGAAAATCATCATTAGTGTAAGTATTCAATAACTTATCCATTTTTACCAGAGACAGTCATTGAATACGTGTTATCTTCAAAGGTTCAGTATTAAGTATAGACCCAGATGTTGTTGTGCTATCCATTATTTTCCAGTTATAATTAAAATGAATTCAGAAAAAATAATAATAAATATAATATAATTAATTTAAAACAAGAAATACTAAAGGGACACTTAACAACAACAAATAATGAACTACTTTAACTATCTATTTCAATTAACTTTATTATTATTACTAAAGAAAACAATTGGAAAATAATAAATAAAACTCAAAATCGCCTAGTACTACTAAATAAATAAATTGAACTATAAAACGCAAAGAACGAAGAGCACGAAAACGCAAAATGCAAATCTTTAGCAACACTCGTAAACTAACACAACTTCACTTGGATGGCTTTCAATGTTGGAGGAATCTACGGAAGTAGTCATTGTTTCTTGGAAACTTAAATTTTAAAAAATGTCCCTACCGCTTGAAGGTAATATATACAGGGTATTTGTGTGACGGTGGGCGACAACTTTTGCCAACATAAAACGAAACGAAACTACCCTAAATCGAGTATAAATGTATGTTCTCATCCGACAGTGACATTTTTCAAAAGTTGTCCCGTTAGTTCGGCTTTTTAGCTTGCCAGCAGCTTATGGTTTCATTAGATACCCAGGAGCTCGGAAAAAATCCGAAAACAAATGAAGTATTGCCGATTGTAAATGCAAAATGCAATTACTTGACTGTGTTCTTACGCTGAATCTTATATTGCACGTAACGACTGAATTCTTGAACTTAGTGCGTCATGTCACAGCCAAGTTCCATGAAAGAGGTGACTCTAAACACTCATATAATTCTTGAGAGGCAAAAAGCACATAGCCTTCGCCAATATCGTATGAGACCCATATTACAATGTACAATGAAGAGTCTCCTTTAAGAGATTTCAGATCGCGCAAATTGAAATAAAACATCAAATTGCTACTATTTAATGATTTATATATGTCAATAGAAAGCAATTGATGTACATTAAAGTGTGATATTCTAAAGTGCATTTTTTTCTTTTTGTTAAACGAATTATCAGTGTTGTAGAATGCGTATTTTTTCATTATTTAATTTTACAGTATTGACACATCTCTTTCAACAGCCTAATTTTGCAATAATCTAAACATTATTCTGATATTAATATGAACTTTCTTCGCTGGCGTGATAGCGTCTGATATAGTGTCCTTTCGTGACAAAGAGTCTTCAAGAAATACCTAAAATTATGTGCGATGTATCTTAGATCTTTATCTACCCCTATAAAACAATATTACGTGATAAGAGAGGCAAATAATGATGTTAAATAAATTGAACGAGGAATTAAGATCAGATTGCCGTAATTTGCTATTTGTCATAATTTGGAACAACTCGAGATATTACCATCACTGTAATACGACTCACAGATTTCCTGTTTGTTATACTTTAAGTAGTATTAATATTGTACACCAAATGAAAGAGAAATACAGCGAAGTTTGACATTGAGTATCATTAGATTCTTCTTCTTCACTTCACACAGATTATGGATATTCCCTGTTTCGGCTTCATAATACCATCTCTGTCGTGGACGGCCAATGTCCCTTCTTCCCAATGGTCTGTACAGAAAGGCATGCTGGGGGATCCTTTCGTGAGACATTCTTTCTAAGTGCTGTACCCACCTTGATCTGTATTCATTTATTTTTTCATTGATAGAAAATATGTTAAAATAATGTCTTATATCTTTGTTTTTCATTTTATCGAATACTGTGCAGCGTTTTACTCTCCGGAGGAATTTCATTTCAGAGGCTTGTATCTGTAATTTATCTTGTTTTCTTATTGTCCATGGTTCATATCTGTAAGACAGTTGTGGTACTGTCATGACTTAATAAAATTTTAACAGTGCCTCTTTTCTAGTCTTTTTGCGAAGATATTTGTTTATTTTTCCGCAAGTATGTTGAAATCTTTTTAAATATAATCTTAAAACACAATTTCAACTTCAAGTGCTATATGAGTACCGGCTTATTAACCCTAAATCTTAATGGGATATGTTTTGATGAAGTTCAGAGTGGTATGAGTCTTGAACCATGCTACAACCACAAGCTCAAATCACCAGGGACGGTTTCATTCGCCACCTTCGGATTCGCACACTTATTGGTTATTTCCTTTTTTCGGGCGCATGGAGGAACATGGGGAGAAGGTATACGCTTGTGATTCGTTTCCAGATATGTGTGTATTGTATGTTAGTTTAAGTGTGTGTGTGTGTGTGTGTAAACGGAAAGGAAGGAACAAAGATAAGAAAAGAAAGATCATGCGCTGTCCTTAGCCTATTTGTTAGGGAACTACTCCGGCGTTCTTCTTGTTTTCATCATGGAATGAACAGAAAAATAGAAAACTATCGATCAGAGCAGCCGACCAATTCCAAATACCTACGTAGCTGGAGTCGAAAATCCGTCCTCTTCGGAACTTGCACTCTAGACCTTCTGGCCAGCGACGCTGTAAGGTAATGGCAATGTTCCACCCGATCCATCTCTGCCGGGCGCTGGCTCAAAGCTTCTACCGCCGTGACTGGAGGTTCGATAACCCCGCAATAACTAAATTCGTTGAAATTGCCAGAAACGGCTCCTAGAGAACGCCCCCTTGCAGTGAGATCAGATCACGTGTTTTGCAAGGCCCTGTAATTTTTTTCTTAAATGGTTTTCAGATACAAAATCGTTTTTAGAATTTGTTTTCTATGGAATGTCGGATGTCATTAAATGAATAATAGTCTAATTTTAACGATTTATGATAGCCTTTACTCATGCCCAACCATATATCAAATATAAATTGATTTCGTTTTCTTCAATATTTATGACCCGCAAACTTCCTTGATTTATTGTTCTTGTATTAATATGTAAATCTTCAAATTGAGATTCCTTCACTTCATGAATGGTTGCTCCGCCGTTTAGTCATGCTTGGTATACAGCAAAATTCGTTACGATGTCATCTGAATTATTTTCTTTAGTCGTAACATACAATTTTTAATGACTTGTTATTTTGCGTTTTTCAATTGCACGTTTTGGTGATCACTTTTGCTGATACTTAATAACGAATGTTTATTTAATATGCTCCAAAATTGATTGCAAGTATATTAGAAAAATATTGAGATTTCTCACCGATAGAAAAAAATAATGAATAAAAAAAATATTATTTTAGCAGTTTAAATTTTATAGTTGAAAATTTTTCAGAAAATCTTAAAACCAGATAAATATAATTTTACATCAGTTCATTCGAAAAGGAGGAATATTATTAAATAGGCCACGTCTTAGAATCCAGACAAAAATAAATTCATCAGACAGCAGTTTCGTTCGCCAGATATGCTGTGTCACAAAATTGCACGCCCACCGATAACCGATTTCTTTGTTCCGATTTCTATTCCCCCAAGATTACAGCTTGCTTCACTTGAGACGGGAATACATCTTGTAGCATCAGGTCGTCGAGATATCTCCACCTCCGCATCACTGCACGAAACTGCATAACGATTTTCAGCTTTTTATAGAACGACAGTAATCGGCTCGTCGCACGAACTCTTGCTTTCTTCATGTGCATTTTGTGTCGTCAGAGATGGTATTCTTTGAAACTGGACAAAACGTTGAAATTCAAACGACTTACAGTGCTTACAAGTGTTCTGCTTGTACCAAAACCAACTCTAAATAGTGTCTCAGAATGAATATTACTATTCGTGCAGTCGTGTATGCTACAAGTCGTGTATTATTAAGGAAAGTTATCACGTATAAATTATTATATTTTGTTTAATTTATCTAATTGTTCAGAATATTCTTTTTCAAATAAGATGTAAGTCTTGAGAAATGCTCCAGCATAGGTACATAGTTTGTAATTGCTAAAATAAAGATAATAAAAAAGTCACGTAGTTAAGTCAAAATTACAACTTTGCGCCACTGAACATGTATATTTCATAACACGAAGTTACATATACGTTCTGTTCCCCTGATGGTTAGCCAATTTCGCATGGAAGAGTACTCGACTAGTCTCGTTTGACGCAGTTATGAGGATTTCGTACACCTGCCGATCACTAGCACGTACGGAGATGCTTAACAATCAGGAGGCAAATGCAAATGTGTGACTCCATTGTATGAAATTTCCGACTTCATGTTCGTTAGCAACTAGTGATCCCCCTAAATGCTCTTAAAGTGACTTTATTTTGAGGCAGCTTGTATATCTAAACTCTAATTGCAAATAAGCGTAACTAACGCTATTTGCAAATTTCTACATTTCACATGTTCCTGGAACCGAAGAAAAACCGATCTCGAAACAATGTTTGTCTATCACAATTCTCACCGATATGTTTGATCTGATCTGGATGCAATGAGTGCATTGCTTATTTCTGAGTGTTAAGCGAGAGGAACGGTTTACACTTTCATTGATGATCTTCGCTTTTCTTAGCAAGCATCATTAGTTGTTTTCCGTTACCTTGCACTGTATGTTTGGAGATAGGGGTGATTGAGAGAATGAATATTGTAATGTTGATGATGACGATGATAATGATAGGTAAATGATTATGGGATGATGTACAAATGAGACATGGCATGGTATGGTGCTTCGGGAGACCAAACATTTCACATCTATTAACATCTAGTCATATTATTCCGTACATGGAGCTCGTTTCCGCAATCAGACCTCGCGTCCAGAAAAACATTTTGTCCCAAATAAATGCATTTACGGGGAAAATAGCGAGAAATGATTGTGCGCTTATTATTAAATTAAAAAAATAAATTATATTACGTTATATGTAATTGTATTATTTCATTATTTCGCTCAAGTTTCCACATCCGAAGCGTTCAAGTACGAAACGCGGATCCGCGAGATGCCGCACTTAGCGGGGAAGTAATATATGACGCCACATGACCGATGCAGTCTGCCAAGGTTAAACGAAAAAGTACGGTTCCCCCACGCCACGCGGTTGGTTGTGCAACGTCCATCTTCTACATCGTGACCTTCTGCCAAGATCCCACAATTTTTTTGCCCCTCCCCCTCGCTCCTCCGACACCGACTTTCCTAATTTAAAACTTTTTTTTTATTTCTGCTGCTCACCAGAGTGACGACGGACATGTAATGAGTCGAAATATCACAGCTCCTTCCCTCATTAACCCTCCCGCAAAAATCCGGGGGCGACGCCATTTTTTTCCCTCCCCCTCCCCCTTCCCGCGCTTCTCCTCCAACGGCCAAACGCGAAACGGAACCTGCCAGAGTAATTTCACGTAAAGAACGCATAGCTGTCGCCAACGGCTCGGAAGATTGCGACATAGCCATCGGCGCTCCGTAACAGACGCTTCCCGTAGCAACCGTGCTCTTTGCGATGTCTCGCGTTATTTTTCGACCTCGTAAAACCCCGAAGCGGCGCGGCGGCGAGACTTCGATAAAGCGACCGAGAGGCCCGGAGAACGGTAATAGGAGGAGCCGAGCAGCGAGGAGAGAAATTCTCGAAATCGTTGTCGGACAGCTGCCGGGGTTGGTGATCACTTTGCATTAACGGCGGGCGGTAACTGCCAATCCCAGGTGCGCGCAATGGGTGTCCTAGCCGACGGAACAGCCGCCTGAAGTGCTGCCAACTGTACGACGCGTAACGACTTTGGTTTTGTTACGCGCGCGGCACTGGCAGCATTGATGGGAGGAAGAGAGGGAGAAATGGAGAGAAATCTGAGAGGCGGTTCTAGTACTGAGACATAAAATGTCGATGACTTGTTTTCAGAGATTTAATAGCAACAAAAAGTTTTATTGATATTGTGACGATATTTAAGGCCATTCCTCACGTTATTTCTGCTTTTTTTTAAAAAAAAAAAGGTCACGGGTTAATGTATTTTTAAGTTTAACAATTATTAGCATCTGTCACAAGGTTATTAGCTTCGTCGGAAGATATGGTCTCTGTAGTTTTTTGACAGACCAATAAACACCATTTTACAGGTAAAAATTGCAATAGACCAAGGCTGTTTGATATTTTATAAATTTTTTGTGTATAATATTGAACTACGTTTCGAGGAAGAGTTGTTTCCTCGACTTTAGGCATTAAAAACCACAAAGATAATTAATACAAATTACTCTTAATATCAACAACAAGCAGAGCGAAAGCACCTTTGCCATGACCAGTATATTTTGTGGTGAGAACGACGTTATTTCCTTGCATATTAGTGGAAAATGTGTGTTCTAAATCTTCCACGTGTGCCCTACGTTATATTTTTGCTTCAAACACTAATATCCCCACTCTACCTGTATTTATCTATGTTATCGTTCAAAAACGTTTCGATTTCGCGGGTGTCAGAGATAGAAATATGTTATTTGCATGAAATGATGTGATGTGTTGTTACTCTTCCGATGAGAATACATGTCAAGCACGTTTAAAAGACAATTATCCTATTTATCAACTCCTAACCTTATATAATGTAATGCTCCCATCCTCCAGTACCAGGAGTTTATATACATTAAATTTTCCTTAGCCGACTGTGTCATCACTTCCTCTTAAACAAGCATACCCTGGTCATATTATTTAACGGTACACAAACGTATACAATTATGAATGTGTATGTGTGCATGAATGTAAGTAAGTATGTATAAAATAATCTAAGAGTATGTGTTAATTAAGGATGTTTGCATCCTTTTAATAATGTAAATATAGTACGCAAATTCGTGTTAATACATGTATGTTTACGTATATATGTATAGTATATAAGTATAGTATATAAGTGTGTGTCGTGTTCTTTTGGTGTTTGTGAGCCCAGGGGCATGACATATGTAAGTTGTATTTTATTTTTATTTACTAAGTGTACCTCTGAATAATGTTTCAATTATTATCTACAAATGTATGCATTACGTAGTTAGGAGGAAGAGCAGACCTGATGGCCCGGGTCTCGCCACATAAATAAAGTTGTTGTTGTTGTTATTATTATTATTATTATTATTATTATTATTATTATTATTATTATTATTATTATTATTCTCTTTATTCGCAGTTTTCCTGGTACATAAGGCGGCCATACAGACATTATGTTTTATCAAAGCATGACAACCATCAATTATTTCATGTAAACAATATAACAAAATAATAAGATGAATAAGAGATCTAAAATAAAGTATATACATATCAAAATAAGTTATAAACAATGAATTCATATATATGCTAAAAACTATATACCTATCAAAATAAATTATAAACAATGAATTCAGAACCCCTCATTATTTCCCAGAAATTTCCTCACTAAAGAGCAAGTACTGAGAATCACAGATTTTTGTAGATTGATAATGATGTTCTTCTTAATGGATAACCGCTCAAGTGAACACTTTAAGGTCTTCGGGAGGATTCCTGTTGCTGAGAGAACTATGGGGATGGTCTCGATCTCCCGGACGTTCCATTGCTCCTTTACGATATGTGCCAGCTCCCTGTATTTCTGGATTTTAGTATTATATACTTTGGTGAGATTGCTTGTTTCTAAGACTGCTATATCAATAAACCATACTTTCTTCTTGTTTTTATCCAAAAATGTCATGTCAGGTCTATTGTGGTGGACTGTTCGATCTGTCAATATACTTCTGTCCCAGTATCACTTATAGTTAACATTTTCTGACATTTTGTGGGATATACTTGTAGCATGGTATGTTATGTGTTAGTGCTAACCCATAGATTTTCACAAGCTGGGCGTGGATAATTCGGCCGAACATATCATGTCTTTGCTTATATTCTGTGGGAGCAAGTATGCTACAGCCTGCTATGATATGTTGAGTCGTCTCATGAGATTGACCACAGGCACGACAGTTATCGCAGGGCACCTCCGTGTCATTGACGATATATTTGAGGTAACTCTTTGTTGCAATAACTTGGTTTATTATTATTATTATTATTATTATTATTATTATTATTATTATTATTATTATGTATTAATACATGTAATATGTATGTATTATTAAATGTCTGCATACATTTAAGAAAGTTTGTGTGTGTGTGTGTGTGTGTGAGAGAGAGAGAGAGAGAAAGAGTGAGAGAGAGAATGAGAGAGAGAGAGAAAGAGTGAGAGAGAGAGAGAGAGAGAGAGAGAGTGATAGAGAGATATTTTGTGAGTGTTGGGTATCCACATGGCCATCGCCCCCCCCGTTCTTCGAATCCCGTGTCCGCCTGCGATTAGAACTGTGCGAACAATAGCGCGCTCTCTTGTTTGACATGGCCCCGCGCTCTGCACACACGTTTCCTCGTCTCCTCGTCCATTCCAAAGGGAGACACTCTCGTCGGGGAACGTGTGCCGTCGCAAACTTTGCCCATTTTGCATACCCACGCCCCGCCCCACCCGGCCCGGGCCGGCCCGGCGCAGCACGCCGCACGCGGGTTGAATCCGGCCAAAAACCTGGCCATAATGGCAAAACCAAAGTGCGCGCTCGGAATTATGCTTGGCAAATCTCGCTTGGAAGACGTTGTAGCGCATTCAGCCCAGAAGGTTATTTCAATCATTTTTGTCGTCTAAACGGTCTCGTAAAGTCACCGTTGCGCAAAACACTCGGATTCATTGTTTCTTGTCGACTATATTTGTTAAATTAAAAAAGTTTAAATTATGTTTTGTTAATTATTTTCGTAATACCGAACAGAATACTCTTTTGACTGTTAGGTATATTTTTAAGAAAAAGTGTCTAATAATTTGATATTTAATACGGCTGGACTCTAACCGATGGAGCATAATAATTTTAGTCACGTATGTTGTAGATTATATTTTTTGTTTTGCGTATTCCTGTCTCAATCCATTTGTTTATGTTTCAAGTGGAATTCCCTTAATCAGAATATCACACATTTTGCTGTACATATCTGCACTTTTTTGTTTATAGCCACTTTACTCCAATGCTACATAGTAAACTTTTACACTAGATATTCCGGAAGTGTCTTCGCCGCCAGAGGGAATTATTTTCTCTGTATTTTTTAATTTCTCCTTCTTAGAATTACTTTTAATATGAAAATTATTGAAATAATTTTTTGGAATGATAACAATATTAACTCGCGACCGCGAGAACTATTGTATCCATATTTCTTCACATATCATTATTTTTATGAGTCAGCCATTTCAAAACCGCTATTTTTGAATTTGGAAATTTGGTTATGATATTCAAAATCAGTGATCTCCAGAACCCCATATATATAATGCCTTTTTTGTTTGTTTTTCAATGAGTAGATCTCCCATTTTGAATTTTGAAATTTATTTATGATATTCAAATTCAGCGACTTCAAAAACACGTTGATACCAATTTTTACGCAAATCAACTTGCATGTGCAATTATGACCAGGTTTTAGGCCCGATAGAAGCTGTGTGCGCCGCGACAGGATGCTGCGCTAAACCGGCTGGAGTATATCAGACGAGTTGCGTCTCGCCCCGTCCCGCCTAACCTCAAATCTCTGAGCCCCAACAAGACGCGACCCGCGCTGTGATTAGTTGCGACCACAACTGATTAGATTCGGGCTCGCTCGACTCCGGCGGTGAATACACGAGTGCCGCATGGGCTATTTAACTGAATAATTTCCTTCCCTTCTTCCCCCGCCGACCCGACCCGTCTCAGCTATTGCGACACCCGGCTGTCGAGTCTCCCCGGAGAGAAGCAGGACTGCATGCGACAAACGAGGGGAACTTTGGCGTGGTTGGGCTGCTCTGTACGCAAATTAGATGTGAATTACAATTCATGGTGTGACGAAAGACGCGAGTTGATAGTCACTGTAAAATAGAATATAATCTTTGCAAAAATATCTAAACCACTAGTTCAAATTGTTGTAAAGCCGCGTTTTTCAGTTGTATGAAACTTTTACGAAATATTTGAGCAAAGTTTCTGTATTTTAAGGGGAGCCACATTGGGCAAAAATGATCAAAATATTTTTTTTTCTGTTTTAAAGCATTAATTACTTTTTAGTCTTCTGCCTTAAATAAACCAAGTTTCATCTTAATATTTCATCTTTAAGTATTTATTTTTTCTAATTTTGAAGTTATGTAGCGTGAAAGTGGGCGTGGCGATTTCGACAGATTGTGGGCGTTGCTTGAACGTTGTGAGTGTGTTTCTGCATTTGTTATGAGAAAAAGTTAATAGTTTGCTTTCTAGTGTTGAACACACTGTTTCTGGGAAGAATTGAGAGTTAAATAGCGTCAGAATATCGGTGTTCATGTTTGCCCAGCATATGTACTGGAGCCATTTCCCGTAAATTAAAAATTTTCTTCTTAGGGAACATTTTCTCAAAAACTACTTACAGGAGGATGCTCAAATTTTAACACAGCATGCACCATAGCAGTTTATATACTTTAACGGGCGTATTTTTAAAACGTTAAATACTTTAGACAATATTGTTATAAATGTTAGTATTTTAAGAACAAAATCGATTACAATGGATAAAAAATATATTAAAAACTCTAGTAATATTTTTTTAAACCGCTTCGTTGAAATATTGATAAACAATGAATCTACACTCAATAAAATTCCAAGTCTGTAAATTAAATAGTTTCTGAGAAAATGTTCCTTACATTAACATTGGCGAGATAGGGCATTCCGACTCTTAAGAATACAATTGGAGAAATTAAATTATTGCCAAATCAAAAACTTAGGAAGAACCAACATACTATTTGTTTTTTGAAAATTTCTATCCATGTTTAGAAATTGATTACATGCTAACATTTACGGAGACATTTTGAAGTCAACTAGTTTTTTCTGTCAGTTATATTATCCGCAGCACTACAAAAATATTCTGAGGATTACGTACTATTTCCTTTTCATAAAATGTTATGTGTTGTATTACGCCATTTAAAATGAATCCCATATATTGAAGTAAGTTAAAAAGTAGGTTCGTAGGCAATATTTGGAATCGACTTCATGTCCGATAAATTAGTTGAATTCGAGTTTTCTTTACAACATATTAAATAGTATTAAAAACATTTATTTTAATGTTTACGTTATGAATCTAGAAATTATCTGATAAAATTAACATAATTAACTGAACTAGTAAAATAGTCAAACATATTCCAAGTTCAAGCTGATTAAATAATCACAATGTTTGCTTATCTCAATCCCAAGCTAAAACTTGCTTCACACCGCTAAAATTCTCTTGTAATTTTTTTAGCACGTTTGCATCTTTACAACAACGAAGCTCCAAAATTGACCAGATTTCTACTGTTCCTCTGAGTCGTCAAAACACTGTTGAAAGATGCTGAGAAGAGAAACATTCGCAATCCCCCAAGGCTCATCTACTCATCCTCCGCCTCCTTTCTCTTCCTCCTTCGCCTCCTCCGATTTGTGCAATTGCCTCCTTTCCACGCCATCAGGGAGGAAGCCGCTGCATTACGAGCCTCTCGCCTGGCGAAGGATGCTATTTGTACACGAGATTCCGGCGCACAATGGGTTAAACACTCAAACAAGTGGTCAAAATTCGAGAAACAAGTGGTAAACGGTCCGTACACTAGGTTATAAAAAATTGTGGCAAGTGAATTCCAACCTAACAATCAATATTTATTAATGGACTTTCGCATTGTGGCCCATCTAGTAAGAGAAGCAATTTTTTCAAGTGATCTGCTCAATATGATCTTTAATTGATTGATTGATTTTTTCGTGTTTCCGGGCGCGTCAACTGCTCTGGTCATTAGTCCCGTTCGTGTAGTGCATGTTTTTTCTAGGGAGATGGCGGTGATCTTCCCCCGCTGGATGGCGAGATCCGGCACCGACCTACCGTCGGCTAGTGGGGTTTCCCCCTAACCAGGACTCTCCCACCAGCGGGGCACCGCCCCAGCCGGGACAAGCTCTAAGCTCCCGACCGGTCTCCCGGGATATGTGGTAGTGTACTGCATGTTAGTGTAAGTGTGTGTGAGTAAGGGGAGAGGCTAGGACAAGGAATGGGAAGGACAGATCGCGCGCGATCCGTGGCCCATTTCGTAGGGTACTGCTCCGGCATTCGCCAGGTGTTATTGGAGAAACCACGGAAAACTACCGATCGGTGCAGCTGGCCGCTAGAATTCTCCTCCAGACAGTGACTGAATTCGACCTTGCTGAAAAGCTAGTGTCCTGCCGTCTAAAATCCTGCCGTCGTCAGGACTCGAACCTAGGACCTCCCGGTCAGAGGCGCTGCAGTGACATCAGTTGATGCACTGATCTACCGCTCCTGGTAATATGATCTTTCACTCTTCTTTGTCTCGCTCTTTCTCTCTCCTTCTCCAATGATGCTAACGAATTTCAATAGAACATCTTTGCTCTTTTACAGCTGTAAATTTGCGTCGTGACAGACAGCTTTATTTTCCTTCCAATTAATACTGAAGCACGGAAACATCCTTGGTTCGAAGCCGAGAATTTGTTAGATTAACTATTTTTGTCACTAATTTTCATGCGGAGACCGATATACTTCTCCTGATAGTTGTTAATGATCATGTGCTCTGATATAGATCTGGATGCAGTTGAAGTTTGTATACGGACACGATAGCAAGGATTTATAACAATCGTAATTTGTCTCATACACCGTGTCATACGCCTCATCGAAGATAGTTCAACACTTTTCATCGTACCTTGTTGAAAAAAAAATATAAATATATATAAAAAATATAAAAAAATATATATAAAAAATAAAAAAATAAAATATAACAATCGTAATTTGTCCCATACGCCGTCTCATACGCCTCATCGAAGATAGTTCAACACTTTTGATCGTACCTTGTTGAAAAAAAAATATAAATAAAAAAATATTTTGGATTAATATTCAGCTATTTGCTCTATATCAGACAAATGACGGGGCGTAGATAACTATATTGTAGAAATATGAACACTATTGTACCACTTTCCACAATGATCAATTCGTTGCTATTGCTCTGTATTGATTGTTACCAGTAAAATTGTTACCGTACGCCGGCCGCGAAGAGTGGTTTTTCATTTGTCTCTTATAACCAAATACGTGCGCAAAGAAAGTCTCTCTCCACTGAACCGAATCCGGGACTCGTATTAAAAAATTGCATTTATGTTCGTAGGAACCGGATCACTGGTAAACAATCGAATGGGACAACACTTCCAGCATCTGCTATGATTGTGGCGAGTGGTGAGTGCACAGTTTATGTTTTTATTTGTTACAAGCTGCAGTTCGTGCTACCAACGTACTTTCTGTTGCTAGTACTCTCACCAGCCACTGGTGACACTGCGGGGAGACTTTACTAGCGCACTATAGTAATTAACATCATTCGACCGATACAAAACAAATAACTTCGCTATTGAAATGTGTAAGCCGAGAAGATAGTCCACATTTATAAGTAAACAAGCAAACTATTTGTTATATCGGCCGTGTGCTATTCAATACTTCTTGCATGGCCACCTTTTTGTAATAAAAAAATCATAGAAATAAGAATTACCTTTCTTTGAATAAAAGAACTCATACGCCATATTTTAATGCAACTCGCTAGTTCCATTTTTAGAAAACACCGAACTGTTATAATGATTAACAAATTAGAGGATTTTCGTTCTTGTTTGGCCGCGTTATGTTGATAGAACAGTACACTTTTATCGGAAAATAATTATTTTATAAATTAATTGTGAAGAAGGTATACAAATTATTATATATATATATATATATATATATATATATATATATATATATATATATATTATGATCTTGAATAAAGTCATTTCGCTTTTATGCCCAATCATTTCGTACGTACGTCCCCACTGTGTCTAGTCATCATCACCGCTCCGGTGAGCTGAGTAAGTTTTTCGCGTGGCCTGTTCCTTATGAATATTCACCCCCTCTCATTCTGCCTTTCCCCCTTCCACCCCCCACCCCGTGCATGGCGCTAACGAGTTCGACGCGAACCTCTTCCAAGGAGCGCGCAAGAAAGCTGGCAAGGAGCTTCGACATGCAGTAGCGCCTTAGCGCTCTCTGCATCCGCTCATTGCAAATGCAAGTCTTCCCTTAAGTTTTCAGCTTCCGTGCGAGGTGGGTTGAGCAACTTCTTCACTTTTTTTTACAGCGATGATTTTGTTTTTCATCCTCGTTTCGTGACGTCGCGTTAAGTACAGAGTGGCTGCTTTGAGGAGCTAATAATGTCGGAGGATTTTTCAATACATGACGCTGCAAGTTTTTGGTGCCAACGTTGTAATGCTTGCCAAAACTGAAAGCAGCCGAGAAAAGTTTCTTAATACAATTTCGTTTAAATATGGAGTTATTGAATGTTTCATTTTTCTTCGCTATATTTGTCTTTGTATTAGTTAATATATCTTTTTATGCAGGAATACAGTTCGCCTAACATTTCAACATCAAATGAGATGAAAAAACTATTTTTTTCCTTTATCCCATGCTACATCATTGCAAATCAAAAAGCTACACCGATTACTAAGATTTGTTGTATTCGATTCAATATAATAGAAAGCTTAGAAGCTTGGCTTATTTCTCCCTACTTTTTAAAATAATTGCGGGAAGTATATTTTATAAGTATAGAAATATTGGGGATCAACCAAATCTATTTTCAATCACATTTCATTATCCACTCATCTTACATTTTCTTTACTCCTATTATGTCAGAAAAGTACTTAAATAGGTTTACAGACCACCAACGATCTTTGTTATCTATTCTTTCTACGCTTATTTTAAGATGAGCCGTTTCCCCAACCCTTTATAGATCATCCTACGTGCAAGGAAGCAGCCGAGAAAAGTTTCTTAATACAATCAATTTCGTAAACGTATCTGGAATTGCATTAGTCGTGTCATGTTGAAACTCACCTTGATTTTTTAAGTGATAGATAATATACATTGTTCATGTGTAAAGTTTTCATTGAAAAAACGAACTGAAAAGTGCCCCGCTGCTGGTATGGAGGAAACCCCGTAGGTCTGCACCGTATCTCGCCATCCAGCGGGGGAAGACCACCTCCCCCAGCCAAGGGAAAAATGCACTACGCTAACGGGAATAATGACCTTAGCCGGTGACGCGCCCGGAATCACTAACAACCAACATACCAAGGTAGGTTTTGACATGACACGACGGATTATCCGTGGCAATATCGACAAACATGCTCAGGAATTGCGAAGACTCGAATCGAGCTGTAATGCTGTAGAAAGAAGACGTTTTCTCAAAACTCACACGTTGGTTACATTTTCCCTCTGGTGCCTCAGCTCGGCGCGTGCGGAGCTCGAAGAGTCCGGGTCGATGGGAGGTAACGGATATCGGCAAAGCTGCGCCATTGTCTGGTCGCGGCGAATCTTTCTGAGCGTGATTTGACGAGACGGGAGCGGTTGCTAGGGACAACGGACGCTGAATGGAACGGAAACCCGACCAGGCTTTTCAGCCTCTGAGGAAGCGTAATGTTGTTGCTAGGGGGAAATGAGAGCCGCTCGCGACGAACTCCCCTCTCGACCCCACGCGGTGTGGACCGACCGCATTCACAACTTGGGAGATGCTGTAGAGGTATTTCTGACGTCTTTTCAGATTCACGTTACACAGGACTTGAATTCGCAGGCACCCAGAATTTGATGATATTTTGTGTGGCAAAAGTGGTCTGTTTTTCTGTTCAATAAAAGAGATTTCATGCTTTTTGCTTGAATTCACAGGAGCAAGAATTTGAACATATTTAGTTTGGCAAAGTGGTATATTTTGACGTTCAATAAAAGAAATTCCATGTTTTTGCTTGAATTCACAGGGGCAAGAGCTGGAACATTGGAAATAGTGTATTTTGAAGTTCAATAAAAGAAATTCAATGCTTTTGCTTGAATTCACGGGGCAAGAGTTTGAATATATTTAGTTTGAAAAAAAAAGTACATTTTGCTCTTCATAAACGAGGCTCCATGCTTTTGCTTAAATTTGTCTGTGAAAGGCGAATGGTCCATAAATTTCCACTTTAGGCCTGACTTGCAATATTTAAATAGTGAGAAAGCTACATAAACAACTTCAGTTTAGCTCTGACCGATAATACCGTAATGCTACTGATGTAATTGCATTTTAACTCAAATAATTCAGAGTAATCATGCACATGAAAGCGTTTTGCGTACTAACTTGGTCTCTCCCCTTATGATATTTTCCACAACAAAAATATAGGAAGTTTAATAATATTACTATTGAATTGACAACAGGAAATCATTATTCGTAATAAAATTGAAAAAAAATTAAAAATGAAAATATTTGGTTCAAATAATTCGGAAAACATGGTAAACAACTTCTCTTCGCCATACCATTTTTATATATATTAATAAAAGAGTTACTTTCTACTTTGTAACTCTTTTTCTTCGTTTATTGCAAAGCTTAACTCTTCTCTTAGTGATAAGATTCAAATTTTTAAATGGGACTAAATTTAAGTTAATATTCATAGTTCATATCAACAAAATTTGCATTTTTTGAACTCAATGTAAGGATAATTTATTATATATTATTAATATATTATTATTTTTATATATTAATATTATTATTTTCCCCCTGTATTAGTCTATCTACTTTTAACATTACGTTTAACTATTAAGGCATATTTTATTTCATTTTACGAATAGATTGGAGTTGACGAATCATATGTTAGTTTTAAAAAAATTCAAATTTGACCAATTCTTTTTACTTGCAAAATTTTCAGCCTGACTCGACACATAACAATTTAGTTATATAATCGTTAAATTAATTGTTTGGTAGAGCAGAAAAGTTTGACGAATTTAAATAGTAAAAAACAATATTTAAAACAAGAATATATAAAACATAAATCATGGTAAATTAAATCTGAAGTCTTATGATATTTCTTTATTGCACGAAATTACTGTGACGATCCAGATGGACTCATCAAAACAGTAAATTAATAGGCCCAATAGCGACATGTTTGCATAAACATTAACGGAATAGGGTAGAGTGAAGTTTATTTATTTACGTTTTTATTTATTTATTACGCCGCAGTTGAGGAGCTGAAGAAAACAGACTGACTGGAATAAATCAATAAATAAAGAAGGTGGGACTAAAAGATGACGAAATATTGGTAAAATAACCAAAATAATATTTAATTTAATTAGGGAAGGGGGGATCTAGTTTGAGCAACATCTAAAGAGAAAATGCAATCTACATCTTAATAGTAAATGACGACGAGGGAGACAACAATAAACGGGAACAGAGAATGATGTTAGACTCGGTGTCAGCCGCATCGCGGATGGAAGCCTAGTTGATTTGATTACAAATTTAATATAATATTTTTATGGTTTACTAATTCATTGCTGTGTGTTTACGGACCTCAAACAAAACACGTAACGGTATTGTTAATACACGTGCGGGTCTTCCTTATTCTTTATGCCCTCGGGCCTTTTGAGTACTTTATGGTCCGCTCTAATACCAAACACTACACATACATTTTTGTAAATTCGATTTATTAAAGTTACGATGCAAGCAAATACAATAGTAAATAAATGGAATAACGCTCAAATAAGTAAAAAAATTAGTTATAAACCTTAATTGCTTAATTACTATGAAAATTGTCATTTTGAAATGTTCTCGTGAATATACAATTGTAGTCAGTCACTGTTACGTATCACCTTCTTTTAGAGACATAGTATGTGCTCCTTGAGTAGCAGTACTACTTGTAGTAATTAGATATATAAAGTACATTGGCTAGTGTTCTCGAAATGTTATTTTTTGGTGTTATGACATATTATAAATAACTATTGGCAATAGAAGCAAGTATCATAAAAGCACCGTTTCATCAACGCAATTTACAATCTTATTCACACTGTTTTGTAACTCCAAATACACCATAAACATTTTCATATATTTTGGAGATTTTACTGGCATCCATTGTTTGTAGTTTTGTTAGCTTTTGCGAAAATTTCCGTAGGAACTTCACAATATTCTTTCATGTTGTACGAACAAATCAGTTTAATAATGATTATGCAATTGTAATTAGATACACATTCTGTTTTGTTTTTCTGACGTCATATTGACAAATGACAATTACAATGCATCTTTTCACTTTAGATTCCAGAAAAATTATAAAATATTTCGAATTCTCCTTTATTCAGCAACTAACTAGTAAACCATAAAGTTTTGTATGCACCACGGACGTTACTAGATATTTTTGCCCCGAGGGCCTCTGGCCCCAGGGGTTGGAAGTCGCCCTTTGGGCGAAAACATTTTTAACGCCCTTTATACGCAAATAACTATTATGCGATGAGTGGAAGTACGAGTATGAACGTAGAATGGATTTATAAAATGGAAAGATGGTAATTGCGGAGGTGCGCGAGGCACGTCATGATTTTCTGTTGGAAACAGCTGCGACCGACAGCAGGAAAGTGGACATTTATATTTTAATTTCAACATAGCAATATAAGAAGGCCAAGAATGTTTTCGCGGTGATAGAATGTTAAATTTTAAAAGTAAATGGCCATTGAAAGAGTGTGCGTATGTGTGAACGATTTTTCTTTGCCTTTACGTATGAATGTGTTGTATTATTGTGTTTCCAGGAAAGGGAATAATATCTCAGTAGTGTTGGTAATGTCTTTAATGTGTTCTGTATTAGCCAGTGGAATCGGTGGTGAAGCAAGGTGGCAATTTTTTCATGCGAAAATAAACGGGGTTAGTCCGGTAATTGCGGCGGCAACGATCAATTTTGAAAAAAATTGGTGTTTCATTTCTGTTGTGAGAAAGAGTGGAGCAAACTACATATCCAATTCCCAAAGCAATGATAGGCACCCCTTTTCCCGTATGGGGCGGCTTCGCAAATTCACACCCTCAAACAAATTTTACTGAAAGCGACGGATTAGTTCTAAGGCGTAGGGAATGTGTTTATTATTTAGAAATTAATATCAAAACGCAAATAATTGTTATAATTGTTATAATTGGCCGACAAGCGTGCAACAAACAGTAAACACTTATTTAATTCGAATTACGTCACAATTGTTGACATTCCCAACGAGAGGCGGAGTAATTATTATTATTATTATTATTATTATTATTATTATATTAGCACTGTTACGATCGATTACAATACGTATCACAATTTCCACTCTTCTAGGAAATTTTATTTTCTTAAACGTTACAATATGCTACAAGCAGCATGAAATATAAAATGAAAGATTCCAAATTCTTATACATTAATCGTTTTCTCCTTTTTTCCTTAATATCTGTTGCAATTAGTATAAGTACAGGCATTATCACACACTTGAGTTTTTTTTCCTTGTGCAACAACAAAAATTTGAAATATGAGTGTGTATGAGTTTTTAAACTGCTATACGTATGTCCATGTATTAAAATTGAATGTCTAGAATAAAAAAGGATGAGAAATAAAGAAATTAAACCCAATATTAGACATTTATTAACAACGAGGAAAATAAAATTAAAATTTGAGTAGCGGAGCCACGTATAACATATAAACATTTAAATTTTTTCTCAATACCCTAGGAAACTCAAGTGTAATGTGTGTCGATGTGGTCTGCAAAATTATGGAAAAAGGACAAGGGGGTTAAGCATAAGAAGTTTATAATCAAAATACCTTTAGTTTTACAGACCATGACTTGCACATTCTGTCTTCTGCTGAAAGACAAGGCTTTCTTCCCTGGAGGAGCGAGCAGTCGGTTATCAGGACGTTGTCTACTATATTGTTTTCGCACGTAGACCTGTTATCACTTAGGATACTCCATAAACACTTCGTGTCTTAACCCACAACACACACTCATGGCTCAACAAACATTCCCGATATTTACACAGAAGGGTCGCTTACCTTTTTGCAGGTTCCGGATGGAGAAAGGACCACGAAAATTAAAATTTTGAAGTAAAATTAAATTCAGATATATCTTATATAAAGAGAAGTCCATTAATAGGACCTTAGCGTATCTGTTTTTCTAGGTTTGGAAAATAAAACGAGAATTAGGTGAAAATGCGAGACAACATTCTTAAGATAACTTGTAACAGCATCGATAAACAACGTACTTTCAACGTACGTTCATGAACTTCGTGGTTCTTTCGGAGTCACGATTATATGAAGCGATGTTGCCAAAGAAAGCACATTCATTTTCGTGCAAGTTTATCAGATAAAATCATGAAATAATTTTCCATTAGTTGTTTTATTCACTAAACAGAAAGATTAATTGAATGCCAGCAAATTATTGGAATGCCGTATATTTCTTTCGTATTTTTATTCTCCGAGTACATATCAACGAGTTTTGAAATGTTTAATACTTTATTTTTCATGCTTATTTTCATTCACGATAATGTTTATTGTGCATCTCTTCGCCAACGCGACAAAAGGCTTTCACTTTCTGCTAAAATACTCAATTTTTGGGCCAGAGGATCCTTCTAAAATGACGCTTCATACATTTTTCAACTACATTCCCTATTTGCATTCTCTTTGTTTCCACCGCACCGTCAGTCTTTGACGACAAAAATTCCAGTATGTCATTTCCAATCAATAATTACGTAAAGCCATACTTCCCTCATTAATCAAACGGGTTTCCATGCACATTGTCCCTAACGATGTATAATGTTTCACAAAGCTGACATTGGTGAAAGAATCAACCGTGTTAGTGAGTCGTGGGGATGATATAGAAATGACTCCGTTACTAGTGTAATTAAACGGTAGTCCTCGCGGTCATTAGATGGCCCACGGTGACGTGTAATGCCTAAATGGGAAGTGATTAATTAGTATCCGGGTCGGGTTGTTGGCCATTGCTGGCTCGTGATAACTAGATGGACGGTGCAAGGTATCGAATCATGACCTCATTACCATTGCGCTACGGTTGACGACCAGTGGGAGGAGGGAGCTCTTTTAGGTCGTGATGTGTTTGGACCGGACAGAAATTTCGCTCAAATTACGGGAACATGTTAGCAGTAAGCGATTTACGTTCTTGATTCAAAGTTCTTGTTTTTTTCTTGAAAAGTAGAGAGTACTTCCAAGAGAAAGTACACTATTAACATAAGTTACTAAATAATTCATTTGGGAATTCATTAATGATCTCTAAAAACGTGCATTTTTTCGTCAGAACGTGCATTTTTTTTTTCAAAACTTACACAATAATCAAATATCATCACTTAAAAAAAATTTTATGGGCATTAATTTTTATATTCACATTTTATACTCTCTGCCTAACAGTATATATACCACGAAACTAGTGTAACAAGTTAATAACCAATGAGATGGTTAAATCATGTCGTAACAGACTTCAGTCTAGACTATTATTTCCTTATACGTTAAGGATTAAGAGTATTTTATAACCTGATTCTGTGTAGTGATTTAGTGGCCAAAAAATGACACCGACTTCTCAATTCAAACGCATTATTCAGTAATATTTCCGTGAGGTATCATTGCGCTAAATAGAACAGACTTTTTTCTGGCTTTTAAGGCACACAAAGAAATAAATACAGCTGATTTGTGCACACAGTAACACATCGAAGAATGCTTCCATAAGGTATCATTACGCTAAATAGAACAGACTTATGTTCTGGTTTTAAGACACACATAGAAATAAATACAGCTGATTTCTGCACACAGTAACACATCGAAGAATGCTGTAAACCACAGCTTAAATTGTAAAACAAGTTACAGGATAAAAACAAAAATTATCGCGCAGTGTAACGCAGTTGGGCACAGAAAAGAGACGCTGGAACTGCACCGGAAGGAGAATCAGGACGTAGAAATAAGGGCTGTTACTCTCTTCGCCTAGTTTGGAACTTTAGGATGATGTAGCCAAAGGGAATACGGGAGATACCATTTTAATGGGATTATTATATTATTAATTTCAATTTCAAATTGATTTGGAGTCCAAAATTTATTGCTTATTTATCCTTGAAAATAATTTTATTACATGGGAGTTTTTTGTTGTTTTTTTCTCCCTTTCAAAAATCAAAATTTATTGCTTATTTATCCTTGAAAATAGATTTTATTACATGGGAGTTTTTGTTTGTTTTTTTTCTCCCTTTCAAAATTCAAAATTTATTGCTTATTTATCCTTGAAAATAGATTTTACTGCATGGGAGTTTTTGTTGTTTTTTTTCTCCCTTTCAAAATTCAAAATTTAAGTAGTATATGACTTAGTGTAGGGATCACAGAATTTTGAAAATGTGCACACAATTCACTTTTCCCCATAGCACGTCATACGCAGTTTTTAACTGTTTTTTGACGTAAAATAAATAAATAAATAAATAAATAAATAATGTCTTCTTTCATTATCTAATTACATTGCTACTAGAAGTGCTCTTTTCTTTGATACTTGGTATCACAGTCTGGCTCAGCATATCACGTTCAATACCACTCATTCAACATGTAGATTTCCAAACGGCTCTCTGAGCCAGGCCATGCCGAGATCAAGAAAAAATGCGCGTTAGTATGAAATTTGCTCATGTCATTAGGTTTATGCTGTGTTTCCAACTCTGATTAACGCTATCTGTTAGTTACTTTGGTTTTGTATTTCGAACTCACTATTCGCATAAATTATTGTAAATATAACGACTATACATTTTGTATCATACTATATTTTATGAATGAGCATTTTGAGAAGAATAATGTTTCCGTATTTATTACTAAAACAAATTAGTTTTCTTCTAAACTACAGTACATACTATGGTTAAAGAAGAGAGAGAGTTTTGAGAGAAGTACCAGCTCTTGCTTGTGGTGCGGATGTGTGGTTAGATTTGTTCCTTTTCTTACGTCGCCTATCAGTAGTTTACAACCGCGATAAGTTTGGAATAAAACTAGGTATTATTCAAAAATATTACATAATTTGTACATAATTTTGCATTAGCTTAAAAATAAAATATAAAGCTCTTATTTGAAACCGGAATATATTGAAATACCATGCATTCATATTTGTCATATAAACCACTAAAAATGTTTTTTACACTATAGCGTATTTGATGAGAAGTTAAGCTTACGATTTTTATGTAACATAGATTACTACATGAAAATATCGAGGAACGAAAACCATTCCAATGCGTTAAGTATTTAAAGAAAAAAATTATTGACAATATTTAACAATATTAAAAATATTGTACAATATTAAAAATATTGTACAATATTAAAAATATTGTACGCTAACCCATGATATCGCCACGTAGCAAATGCCTACAATTTGGCAGTGATTCATTATCATAATTTTCGATTTCTTTTAATACTATAATATGTTAACTCCTTACATTATTAACGTAAACATTAACATTCCATAACCAAATTATGTGTTGACTTTTGTCTAATTATAAAGATTCTAAAAGGTATCTTTTTTGCCTCTCAAGTGAAATTGTCACACTAATAGTAGTAATACGTACACATGTATAAAAATATGCATAACACCGTATGGATAAACGAAACCTCCACACCTTCATTGCTAGATTTCACACACTTTACGACTAATACTCCATGAAGTAAACATAACAATCAAAACAACTGACATTCAATTTTTTTTCCACTCTCGTCTGTGACAAACGTAAAACATTGGTCGCAATTTCTTTTTACTTACAATTTTAAATAAAAAAAAGTATCACGAAAGAGACGAAGTTGATTAAAAGTTTATCTCTTTTTAGAATATGACAACACGTTGCAAACAGCTATCAACCTGTCGTGAGAGAAAGATCTACGAAAGGTTCTTAGTCAATAATTACTCTAAATTTTATGTTGGGAATGTTGCATTTTCCTTCACTTATTTCGTTCATTTTATGTTTTTCGGTTGCACGAAAACAGTCTTTGATCTTGTTCGACCGGTAAACGGATCGATTACGTATGTATGTTGACAGTGTGTTTATGTGGGTGATTATGTTTCTGTGTCAACTCACCATACACGCTGCGTCCGCTCCCACGTCCGCTCATGATGGTTTGTAGCGGCGTCGGCTCACTTCACACACAAACACACACTTCACACCGGTTTTCGGCGACGGTAACGGTGAAGGCGACGGCGGCGGCGACGACTTCGGCGAGCTGACGCGGACTGACGGTGCCGCGACGCCGGCGGTAGCGGCGAGGCGGCGAGGGCGAGGTTCGCTTTGCAACGTGCAACTTGTGTTCGTGCTCGGCGCGCGATCTAGCGAAGGATTCTGATTTTTCGACGGGGTCACTGAGAACTGGAGTCTGTTTGGTGGAATTGAACATTGTTGAATGATGGAATATCTTTGACATGTTTTGTGGAATGATGAACCTTAAAGGTGGTAATTATGTAACACAAGACGGTGACTGGAATTTCTGCATATTTATTCAATTTCTCCATATTTCTTTATTAATAGTTGTGTTGTCAAATTTCGATGGTGAAACATAAGTCTGTACGATTTTATTTACTTAGAATTAGAGTAATTTGTAACTGTATTAACGAGTAATTCGAATTCATTACTACTAATTTTCATTATCATTAACGAAAATGTGAAGAATTTGCCCCCAAATATAATATTCGTATATTAACTTATTTCTCATGTCTCTTCATTCACTATCCAATGTCATAATATACTAGTGGATAAAAATGTATTTATTCCATACTACACAACATTATCATTGTTATATTATCCTAAATCATTATATACTTTATTTTCTCTGCATCTTGAATGAGCATGAATGAGCATCTTAATTGAAGATTAATTGACATTACTTTTTTCTAATATTCATAATAATCATACACGATAATAACAGCTACTTTTTATTCTTACGGGTACGTTATGCCAGTTTTGTAAGGAAGACATTAAATAGCTTCTTAATTATGATACGACGTAGAACAAAATGTTGGAATTCATTACATAATCTCATTACCGTGTAGTAAAAAATAGCTTTCTAAGAGATAAAATTTGAAGTAAAAAATGTAAAACCACTCGTAACACCACAAGAAGAAAATTTCTCACACAATTTACTGCGAGATTTCTTCACTATTAATAAGATTCTTTCTTGCATATCTCATTGAATACCATCTCCAATATTTTATTCTTTCTATCCAAGTCAAATATTCTTTTTTGTCGCGATTTATGATCTATTTTCATTTACTTATGAATCGTATAAAGTTTTGTTCCAGATGTAACATGACTGGTACTTGCTTATTGAATCGCGGTCAGCGTAACGCCTCATTCATATTAGTTCGTAAGATAATAAACAAGTAAATGGATATTTAATTCTTATTGATAGTTTTGTAAATTTACCTCTCTATTCTCTTTTCTTGTGATTTTCGTTTCTATATTAATTTATATATTTTAAAATTATTTTCGAGGCAATGCTTCTTTTTAAAATGTCATTATATGAAAATGAGAAAACATATATAATCACAAACCATTCAAGAAATCTTGAGTTAGAA
The DNA here is from genome assembly GCA_964035755.1 of Teleogryllus oceanicus. Taxonomy (NCBI): domain Eukaryota; kingdom Metazoa; phylum Arthropoda; class Insecta; order Orthoptera; family Gryllidae; genus Teleogryllus; species Teleogryllus oceanicus. The sequence goes on along the minus strand of CAXIVR010000010.1, from coordinate 34,849,269 downwards.
TATATGACATATCCCTATTGAAAAATGAATCCTTTCTACACTAAGAGAAGATAGATGCCTATTTTTTCAAAATTGTAAAAAAGACTTTTCCTGCGTTAAATATCGTACGCTTGTTATATTTTATTTTCGTGTGGCTTAACGTGAGCTTTTTGTGGATGCATCTGTAAGTATAGCACCTTGTCGAACAACAATTACTGGACGTTTCATTTGAATGAAGACGTAATTACATTTCTCATTTAACAACTAGGAGGGGTTCTATTTAAACGTTATCTTTATTACTGCGGTATGTGCTGCAGTATTAGTCACACTGCGTCAGCCAATGTTTGCTATTTGGAATGTGGGATACACATTACAGTAAACCTCGACTATGACGAAACCTCTGTACCGGGAGCGGTAGCTCAGTGCATCAACTGATGTCACTGCAGCGCCTATGACTGGGAGGTCCTAGGTTCGAGTCCTGACGGCGACAGGATTTTCGACTCTAGCTTTACAGCTAGGTCGAATTCAGTCGCTGTCTGGAGGAGAATTCTAGCGGCCGGCTGCTCTGATCGGTAGTTTTCCGTGGTTTCTCCGATCAACACCAGGCTAATGCCGGAGCAGTACCCTACCACACGGGCAACGGACCGCGCGCGATCTGTCCTTCCTCTTCCTTGTCCTATCCTTTTCACTTACACTAGCATGCACTACACGACCACATAATCCGGGAGACCGGTCGGGAGCTTAGAGCTTGTGCCGACTGGGGCGGTGCCCCGCTGGTGGGAGAGTCCTAGTTAGGGGGAAACTCCACTAGCCGACGGTAGGTCGGCGCCGGATCTCGCCATCCAGCGGGAAAGATCAGCGCCATCTCCCGAGAAAAACATGCACTACACTAACGGAACAAATGACCAAAGCTGTTGACGCTCCCGGAAACACGAAAAAATCAAATCAAATGAAACCTCTGAAATAAAGAGATCAGCCGTATCGAACTAAAAGTGTCAGATCGCAAGTATTTTATATTTGACTATGCTGGATATTTATTTTTAAATACGATAGTATATTTGGCTACCTCCCCATTTCATCTCTTTCCTATTTCCTTCCATCTTCTTTCCTTCTCAGTTTTTTCTCTCCAGTCTCTTTCTTCCTCTCCTCCTTCCTCTTCTTCTCGTCCTCTCTCCTTATTCTTCCCCTTCCTCTTCTCCTCCCTTCTTCTTCTTCTTTAATTCTTCTTCTGTGTCTACTCCTTTTCCTCCTCCTTCTGAGTATTCTTTTTCTGAGTCTTCTTTTTTATTCTTTTTCTGAGTCTTCTTTTTCTGAGTCATCTTTTTCTGAGTCATCTTTTTCTGAGTTCTGAGTTCTGTGTCCGTTTCCGTTTTATATTATGCTTTTGTTTCTGAATGGAAATCAGGCGTATTTTTCTATTACGAGTTAGTCGCTTTGTATGACATGTTTATACTGGTATGGAAGACATATATGTATAATTATGAGGATATGCTATATATATTCTTTGTTTTTCTAGTACGATATAGTAAATGAAGCAAACAAATAGCATCATTTTCTTAATTAATGATTCCAAATATCATCCGTGTATGAGAGACAGGTACGCTGTTAGCTAAAATGTGTGGGGTCACTTATGACCCCAAACAGAGCTCATCTAAGTAATAGTAAATGGAGTGGAAGGGTTAATCGCGAGATCGGAGTTCCATCGGCGATGAAATGTAGATCGCAGCTAAGCAGCTGAACGTGACACTTCCACTCTTGGGAGGAGACTTATAGATACCAGCTGCTCTGTGCGGTTCTTTCCATGGTTTCATCAAATCGATTCCATTGCACTGCCTCAAAAATGGACCAACATTTGGACGGAATTATTCCTTCCACATCCCATATCCATTGCCATCCTAAGGCAGGAGTGATAGGTTTATAGTGTTCCTCTCAATGGTTCTATGATATCAAAAAATACGGCAGTTCTGTAAGTACGCAAACAGTCAAACAAACACTCAATTGGATTGATTGATTGATTGATTGATTTTTTCATGTTTCCGGGCGCGTCAACTGCTTCGGTCATTAGACCCGTTAGTGTAGTGCATGTTTTTTCGGGAGATGGCAGTGATCTTCCCCCGCTGGATGGCAAGATCCGGTGCCAACCTACCGTTGGCTTGTGGGGTTTCCCCCTAACCAGGACTCTCGCACCAGCGGGGCACCGCCCCAGCCGGAACCAGCTCTAAGCTCCCGACCGGTCTCCCGGAGTATGTGGTAGTGTAGTGCATGTCAGTGTAAGGGGAGAGGATAGGACAAGGAAGAGGAAGGACAGATCTTGCGCGGTCTATGGCCCGTTTGGTAGAGTACTGCTCCGGCATTCGCCTGGTGTTGATCGGAGAAACCACGGAAAACTACCGATCAGAGCACTCGGCCGCATTCTCCTCCAGACAGAGACTGAATTCGACCTATCTGAAAAGCTAGTGTCGAAAATCCTTCCGCCGTGGGGAGTGGGAACCTAGGACCTCCCGGTGAGGGGCGCTGCAGTGACATCAGTTGATGCACTGAGCTACCGCTCCCGGTACTCCATTGGACATAAACGGGATGTGATACTCTAAATGTGTCTTGAAGTTAACTTATCGTCTCGGTTTCGTCGGGGTAGCACTTTTAAGTACGGGTCAGAGGCCGTGCGTTATCTTTACTGCCTCCTGCTGTCTCCTTTCTCGTCTGACTTAGTGATCTTTCTATGAGGTAACATGATATCATGAGCTAATACCCTGTTCCCATTTGATTCAAACGTAGAAATCATAAGAAGACTTCCACATTATATTCCACGAACACACATTTCTGATCAAGACAAATGAATTGACAGCTTACGAAACGGACGTAGTAGTCCAATGTCCTCTTGTGCTCACTTAGCAAATTGTATGTGTATGCCGAGGGTGTACCTTAAAAAATAAGTCAGGGAGTCGGAGAGCTTGTGTGATTGTTTTCCAGAGATTGTTAAGCTTATCTGAATGTGGGGAGAATGATGAAAAAAATTCCGGCAGTACAACAAGAATCTTCATCAGTCATTGGGTAGCAATTCATGAAGATGAGCAAAAAGGGATAGAAAGAATTACATGGAATGATAGAAAGGACCAGGAAAAAAGAAAATATGAGGGAAAAATATATGTAAATATCACGAAAGAATGAAAGGGATGGATAAAGAGAGATGGATGGAAAATTGAATTAGACAGAGAGGGAGATATCATTCAAGAGGATTAAAAACAAACGTGAGAAAAGAAAGGAAGAGAGTGAGAGATAGGTAGTTGCGTGGAAAGAAATTGTTGGAAAATGAGAGAGAGACTGAGAGAGAGACTGAGAGAGAGACTGAGAGAGACTGAGAGAGAGACTGAGAGAGACTGAGAGAGAGACTGAGAGAGAGACTGAGAGAGAGACTGAGAGAGAGACTGAGAGAGAGACTGAGAGAGAGACTGAGAGAGAGACTAGAGAGAGAGACTGAGGAGAGAAGGAGACTGAGAGAGAGAGACTGAGAGAGAAGACTGAGAGAGAGACTAGAGAGAGACTGAGAGAGACTGAGGAGAGACTAGGAGAGACTGAGAGAAAACTGAGAGAGAGACTGAGAAGAGACTGAGAGAGAGACTGGAGAGAGACTAGAGAAAACTGAGAGAAAGAGACTAGAGAAGAGAGACTGAGAAAGAGACTGAGAAAGAGACTGAGAGAGGGAGGGATAGAGAGAGGAGGGATAGAGAGAGGAGGGATAGAGAGGGAGATTGAGAGAGGGTGAGAGGGTGAGATTGAGAGAGAGGGTGATTGAGGGAGGGGGAGAGTGGGAAGAAAGAAAGGGGAGAGGGAGAGTGAGAGAGAGAGAGGAAGTGAGAGAGAGAGAGGAAAGGAATTATTTGAATTATCTTAAGCGCGCAGAATCCCAGCCACGGCTCACACCTGCTGCAACTTGAGGCAAAGAGAGTGCGGTGGAGTAGATGTGCCTTGTAGCAGCCTCAACACCCAGCAGTCCACTGGTAGCTGGTCGTGCCCCGCACCGCATTGCGTGGCACACACGGCAGCCGGCGATCGCGCACACGCAGCCTCTGCGAGCTTACAACGCCTGATCCCGAGGCCTTTGACACGGCCGGGCCCGGTGCTCGGTCACCGCCTCCCCTAATTAACCCAACGCCCCTCCCCCCGCCCCCACCCTCCGCGCTCCGCGCTGGAGCGACGCTAGCGCCGCCGCGGCCGTCGCCTGATTTATGGGCAGCGTCGCGGCGGGCTTAGGAGGACTTAGCGGCGACGGCGGAGGTGGAGGTGAAGACGGAGGTGCAGGTGGGGGGGCGGAGGAGATGGTGACGCAGTAGTGGGGGCAAGGCGGGGCGGGGCGGTGGCGGTGGGGGGGGGGGGGGGGGGGGGGGAGACGGAGGCGGGGACATGGTGGCGTGGCGGCATGTGGGAGGACTGAGGTAGGAGACGGAGGTCGGGAGAGAAGGGTGGGGATAGAGGTGGAGGTTGTAGGCGGGGTGGGCGGAAGCGGGTTGGCGAAGGCGTGGGGACGGATGCGAGGGGTCAGAAGCTGGTGGTCAGAGGCACAGGACGGAAGCGGAGGGGAGCTGTGGGGCGGAGGCAGGCAATGTAAGTAGGGGGACGAAGACAGAGGGGCGGAGGCTGGTGGTGGAGGCGGGGGAATGGAGGCGGGGGAATGGAGGCGGGAATGGAGGCGGGGAATGGAGGCGGGGAATGGAGGCGGGGAATGGAGGCGGGGAATGGAGGCGGGGAATGGAGGCGGGGAATGGAGGCGGGGAATGGAGGCGGGGAATGGAGGCGGGGAATGGAGGCGGACGACGGGGCGGGCGACGGGGGCGGGCGACGGGGGCGGGCGACAGGGGCGGGCGACGGTGGCGGGCGACGGGGGCGGGCGAACGGGGCGGGCGACGGGGCGGGCGACGGGGGCGGGCGACGGGGCGGGCGACGGGGCGGGCGACGGGGCGGGCGACGGGGCGGGCGACGGGGCGGGCGACGGGGCGGGCGACAGGGGCGGGCGACGGAGGCGGGCGACGGGGCAAGCGACGGGGCGGGCGACGGGGCGGGCGACGGGGGCGGGCGACGGGGCGGGCGACGGGGGCGGGGACGGGGGGGGCGACGGGGGCGGGGCGACGGGAAGTAGTAGCTGAGGCGAGGCGGAATGGAGTGGGGATGGGGCGGAGGTGAGAGTAGGGCGTATCTTGCTTGTGCAGTTGGCTTTGGCGACGAAGTGAGAGGGCGCAATGGCTGGCGATGCGTCGGACTGCGGCGGGATTAATGTCACAGAGACTGAAGTGACCTCTGCATCTAGTAGACCAGCCATGGACAAATCGTCAGCGTTCCAATGATATTGACAATTTGAAGAGTGAAATTTAGCATACCACTGAGAAACATAACTCCCATCCCACGTCTGAGAACCTAACAAGAATTTTTTTATAATTTTTCTTTAGAAAAGAACAGATATGGTACTCTTTTGCACTCAGATTATTCTGGAGCTCATTCTGGAACCGAATGTTATGTGCTTCAATAGGAATTTACGTGACGAAAATATTTTTTTTTAATTCGGCAAATACAAAAATATCCTTCACCTATGCTGGCTCATTTTTCGTGACTTGCATTTTATATCATCATGTTATTTGGAGAACAAATAATTTCAACAATTATGTTACATTCATTATACTCATAAGTACATTAAAAATATAATATAATAATTTTCTTCCTGATGACACTCATTAATAACAACATAACATTTATAGAACAAGTCGTAGAAGTCATGATGGAGAATAAAGTGTTTTAAACAAATAACGAAAAAATGGAATAAAATTAAAGATATTATTTACAATCATTATCTTCGAGATGAAATTCAATCCTTATTGGATATATTTTGTTGAAACTGTATCGAAAGTATTAGATACTAAAAAAGTGTGTGGTTCTGATTTCAATGTTTGTTCGGAAGTCACCGAATGCTGTACAATCACTGCTGTGAAATAGTGGTTCCCTCATTTTTTTCAAAAAGATGTATCAGTGAAGCAACAAGTCTGAAGGTATGTAGTTTGAAATTAAAGTTTCCATGGCTAGAAACTACTCCAAAACTAGTAATACCCAATCTACAAAGTTCAATTATTGACAGCATAGAGTGCCATATTAAGAAAAGTCATGATTGTACACTAATAGTTATCCAGCAGAAAATAAACTAAACTAGTAGAAAATATAAATGAATTTTAAGAAATTATATACCACACACTTGCTGCAAAAGTGACACAACTCACAATATCAGGTTTTCGAAAATCACGAAAACCGTTTGAAGTAATAACGAAACCGTACTACCACAAATTTATCTGCGTTAATGAGAACGGATATAAAACAAAAATTAAATGGTGTTTTAATTATTTCTATCACTAACTCCAAAGAACTGACCTTTGTTTGAGTTATGTGTATTTAGTTATTATTTTTCAGTCGTATCACTTTTGTAGCAAGAGTGCGATACGTATTTAATATAGTTGTGGGTCTGTTTGCTGTTCCATCTTAATTATTGCTCAACATGGTAAAATTTGGAATTATCATTAGTTGTTCTTAAAAAATACGTAACAAATATGCGTAATGAAAAATAGGAAGTTAAAAATAATTAATGAGTGGTGGGAAAGGGTGAGAATGGTGGTCGAGATGAGAGAGGAATGAGCGAATGAATATTTGATGTTTCCGGGCTCAACTAGTTTGATCCTTAGTTCCGTGAATGTAGAGCATATTATATACAGGAAGAAGGTGGTGTACCTACCTAGCTGGAACGTCAGATCCGGCGCCGACCTACACGTCAGCTTGTGATGTTTCTCTCTCCAGGTATCTCCCTCATCTGCGCACCGTCACAGACAGTGCACACCCGAATCTCTCAACTAGTGTCCCGACACTTACGGCAATGAGGTGCACGTGTGCGCGCGTGCGTGTGTACGGCAATAGGAAGGCAATAGGAAGGAAAGATAGCACGCACTCCGTTTTGTCATGTGTAGCACCGACATTCACTTGGTTCACAAGCGTGGAAAACTACCAATCAGAGCAGTAGCTACTTGACTCTCCGGTAGAATGGCGGCCAAAACGTTGGCACCTGAGCCTAGGATGCGGGGTCTCCCGGGCACCCATGTAGCTACTGACTCCGGCCCCAGCACCCAACTCGCGTGAAGCCGAACTCTTATTAATCAGCCAGCTGCTAAAATTGTCCGCGACACAATGGTTGAATTTAGACAACGAGGGGCATTCAATAATTATAGAGACAAAATGGTATGGAGAAATAAACGTTAATTTTTACGAAACAGGACTTTTCCGATTTTTTAATATAATCCAAAGATATTGGATAGTATTACCTAGATGCACATGTAGCGCTAGTGTAGCGATACAAATTGAAGGGCGCCATATTGTAGGCAAATAGTTCCCTGGCAGGTGCCGACAGGCGTGTTGTGCCCGTACGCTATGAGATTTGTGGGTATTTCTCATGTAAATTATTACTTTGCAGTACTTTGCCGTCTTGCTATACAAACGTTGCCTACATATGCATATATAAAATATATAGAGACCTTCATGGTTCTATGACCTGAAGGCCAAAATGAAGCAGCATTAGCGTTACGAGAAACAAACTTTCAAAAACCAAAATGATACAACAAAAAACGTGTTTCATTTATGAATATTTTTAAGTAAGTAATATGAGTTTTTTTCAACTAGTTGAAACGTGTACTTTAATTTGGTCCTAGTACATCCGCACACTGAGTTTATAAATAATGTATTAATTTATTTCTTATAAAAAAATTAATTTGTTTGTGTGCAAAGCATTACTTAAATCTTTTTCATTGTAAAGGATTGGTGTATTTCTAATGGTCAAGTCCATACAGAATTACACTTACCATCCATCAATTATCACAACGCTCATCTCTTCAATAATAATTATTGAATAATTATTATAAGAAATTATTTCTATTCAAATAATCTTCAATAAATCAAATAACCCACTAAGTCCTAGCCACACTCAACTATCCCACGCAAATGCGAAATTAACATTCGCTTCATGTTTCCCTCCACATATTTTCTGATTTTTCCTCGATATATAAGCTAAGCGTAGGTGCTCAATGAGTATCCTAAAGAATGTTGTAGTTAGAACAGAATTAGTTTTAGAGAATTAAGGATAACTATAAGTAATTTAAGACATGTGAAAAAGTAAAAGTTACTGAACCATGTACTCATAATGTCAAAATAAAGTAATTTTAATTTTTTTTAAACTTTAAATAATTATTTGAATCTTTCAGTCAGGTAAAGAAACGGCATTAGCTAAGAAGACGAACAAAACGACGCAAGAATGATACAAATAACTTAATTGAAATTTCTTTTGGATTCATATGTTTGCTTTGTACAATTGGTCTGTTAACTGGAAAGAGACAGGGAGATGTGGTATCAACTGATGTCACTGCAGTGCCTCTGACCTGGAGGTCCTAGGATCGAGTAGTTAGCTCGAGTTGTGTCGCTGTCTGGAGGAGAATTTTAGCAGCTGGGTGCTCTGATCTGATCGGTTGTTTTACTTGGTTTCTCCGATCACTATCTAGCGGCCGTCTGCTCTGATCGGTAGTTTACCGTGGTTTCTCCGATCAACACCAGGCGAATGCCGGAGCAGAACCCTACCAAACGGACCACGGACCGCGCGCGATCTGTCCTTCCTCTTCCTTGTCCTATCCTCTCCTCTTACACACACACTTACACTAACATGCACTACACTAACACATATTCTGGGAGACCGGTCGGGAGCTTAGAGCTTCTCCCGGCTGGGGCGGTGCCCCGCTGGTGGGAGAGTTCTGGTTAGGGGGAAACCCCACTAGCCGACGGTAGGTCGGCGCCGGATCTCGTCATTCAGCGGGGAAAGATCACTGCCATCTCCCGAGAAACAAAACATATACTACACTAACGGGACTAATAACCGAAGCAGCTGACGCGCCCGGAAACACGAAAAAGTCAATTAATCAATCAATCCGATCATTATCAGGCAAATGCAAGGGCAGTACCCTAACAAACGCACCACGGGCAGCGCGCGATCATTCCTCCCTCCTTCTTGTCCTATCCTCATTCTTTACTCACACACACTTACACTTACATGCATTACACAACCACACTTGCCGGGAAACCGGCAATACCTACTAGAGGGAAACCTCAGTAGCCGACAGTAGGTCGGCGACGGATCTCACCATCCAGAATCACCAATCATAAAAATTAAAATACAACATTTATTCGTTATGGGTTGAAAAGGTACCAATTGCAAGTCAACGCGAGCTATTTCAAATTACGTTGTTTTTAAAACAGATCAAAATTGTTCGTAATTTATTTATCGTAGTGTATAGGCACAATAACAATGTGATTTTCAAATTTTTGGATCCGTAATATCCCGTGAAAAGAGCGTTTACGCACACAGTTTTAAATGACCGCTCCCACAGTTGCCTACAACATGGTGGAGAGCGCAATGTTCAATTTGGTACGCTAGTGCTCGCCTCTCACTATAGGAGTAGTGGGTCTTGATATAATCCCCGTCAAGATTTATCCACTTGTCGCAACGGATTATCACCTTTTTTTTGCACCGAGTGCAAAGAACTCTTTACCTTGGTGTTTGAACCAATTTTACTAAACCACAGAGTAAATTTGTCGCATGAATTTGACTTTGAGAACCCGCTTATTTTAGACACCGAGGTCAGGACATTCCCACGACTCATTTCAGAAACACTTCAGATTAAGTTAAATCAGACTCTTAATACCAATGTTGAAATGAATGTTTTTACCAATGCCTATGACAATTTGTTATATAAAATTAAAATTAAAGATCCGGACAATGTAGATCCAGTATAGTGGTTTAGTTGGCAAACTGCATATTCATACGCCGTGTTGTAACCTTACTACATATTCATACGCCCGTTGGTGTCATTCAAACTTTGAATGGAGTGTCCGTAACGGTTAGTTATGTGGTATCAACTGAGTGAGAGTGAGGTATTCCGTAATGTTTCCTTGAATGTCCTGCTGATGGGGTAATTCAGTGGGATAGCGTACCCTCACTAAGGTGAGTGTCTATTAGGTATTGTATTGATTTTGTTTTCTAGTTGTGTTGTTCTTTCGTTGTTTGTATAAAAAATTATAAGTTTAAAAGGATCTCTCTTGTAGTAGATATGTTTGATTTTGAGATAATTTTACTCAATAGACTTATACTTTTGAGACAATTGTAGTATTTGTGAACTATTCTAGTAATTACACTAATCGATATGTAGAATAATAGTTTCTGTGTCCCATTAGTTTAGCACCTGATGATGTAACAAAACGAGTTACGAAACGTTGTGAAATTGCTGAATAAATGATTGTCATAAAAAACGTTGGATACTTTTATTCGTAAACATATATTGACAATCAAGAAGAAATATTGATTTGTATTGTTGAACCAATTTCCCCCAAATTTTTTGGCATCTTCGTTATCCTATAACTTCTTCCTACGTAATGCCTCTTCTGTGGACCAAACAAATGGAAATCAGAAGGTGTTAAATAGGGCTGTATTGAGAATGTTGGCGATGGTTTCACAGCTTTGTTAAGCAGTGTGAGGACGTACATTGTCTAGTTGGAAAATCACACCTCTCCTCTGAGATTCACAACATTCCTCTCTTATAGCTTCACTTTCTTCAAAAGTGTATCTGAGTAGTATTGGCTCTTAATTGTACGCTGTTAATCGAGATAATTACAAACAAACGCACATACAGCGTCTTCAAACACCATCAACATGACTTTTCCTGCTGATGCGGCCAGAACGGTGTTTCTCAGTCACTGAGTCTCGGCCATTTTTGAATTGTTCTAACCTCTTGTAAAAATTCCTGCGGTTTATATAACTTTCACCGTACACTTTAGTCATTCTAGAGTATATATTAGCTGTTTTTTCACGTTCAGCAAGTAAAAAACTAATCACAGACCGTTGTTCAAACAATGTGGACTTTTCACGTCGACTCACTATCGTTCAACTTAATTTCAAGGTCATGAACACAACAATGCTGATCATCCAGATGGACAGGCTTAATCTCAGTGGTGCCAACTTAAAGTCATAAAATTAGCAAACTTGTCCTACCAATTATGTTTTTTCCAGACCAATTTGTCTCTTTAATTATTGAATGACGAACGTAGCTAATCTGTCTAGTGTCGAAAAGCCACCACCGTTGCAACTACACCCTATATAACCTCCGACCAGGGACGCCCCAGCGTCAACAAATGTTACCCTGAGCCATCATAGAGGGTGGAATGAGGCGATGGGGGAGGGGGCAGGAACCCTGCGGTGAGTCCCTGAGTAATGATCCGCGCTCTGGATGCCCTGTTTGACGTTCACCGCTTCCGACAGTCCATCCTCCTCTCAAGCGGTTGGGTCGATAGTTCTGTGCAGACTGCAACCCTCGCGGCTAGGAGTGCAGGAAGCCCATTGACCTAGGATGCCAAGAAACGACACATACATAGGCAAAGAAGTCTTATATATTTGAAGAATGCGATCAGAAAAGCAAAAATGAATTTTTACAGATAATTACACTAATTATTAAGGTCGTTACGTATACGTAGAGCAAAAAACGGAAGCTCTGAAGTTTGTTTGCCGAGCGGATAACCGATATTTATAACTAAGCACCTTATTTGTGATATCGACCGTGGGTCGTTCCCGGTTTGTTAACCACAAATTCAACCTGGAGTAGCCGGGATATGAACTCCGCTACTCAATGGTTCAACAGTACCGAAAACGATGCAACCCTGCTTATAGCTCATATGTTTTGGTTACGTTCGTATATAGAAACGGTAAACATTTTTAGTATGATTTTCGAAAGAGATTACAGTTTTCCGCGCGAATGGTGCGCAGAAAATATAGAATCGGATGGGCTGATCCGTTGGATTTTGCGCGAGGCGGGGGGGGATGGGGGGGCGGAGGCAGGGTGGGGAGGCCGCGAGGCGGAGACGGGGCGGAGAGGGGGCGGAGACGGGGCGGAGAGGGGGCGGAGACGGGGCGGAGAGGGGGCGGAGACGGGGCGGAGACGGGGAGAAGACGGGACGGAGACGGGATGGAGACAGGAGAGGGGCGGAGACGGGCGGAGAGGGGCGGAGACGGGCGGAGAGGGGCGGAGACGGAGGAGACGGGGAGAAGACGGGACGGAGACGGGATGGAGACAGGGTGGAGACGGGACGGGACGGGACGGGACGGGGCGAGGCGAAGGCGAGATGGGACGGAAGTGGGGCGAAGGCGAGGTGGGGCGGAGGCAGGGGCAGGGGCGGGGCGGAGGCAAGGCGGAGGTGGGGCAGAGGCGGGGCGAAGGCGAGGCGGGGCGGAGGCGGGGCGGGGCGGAGGCGAGGCGGGGCGGAGGCGAGGCGGGGCGGAGGCGGGCGGGGGGCGAGGCGGGGCGGAGGCAGGCGGGGGAGGGGGCGGGGCGGAGGCGGGCGGGGGAAAGGGGGGAAGGAAAGAGGAGGGGCGGGGGGGGCTGAGTGGGAGCGGAGGCGGGGCGTGGGCGTGAAGTGGGGCGACGAGACGCACGGGCGGTGCAATGACGGCACGGGGCGGCGCGGGGGCGGCGGGTGACGGCCGATACAAAGCGATGACGAAGGGGCGTCGTTTGTCTCTGCCTCCGTCAACGTGGAGCCGAGCGTCTACCCCGGCGCCGGCGCTCGCATTACGCTGTCTGGCGGCCGCCGCCCCCTTTGGGGTCTCGCCTTTCTCAGCCACCCCACCGCCTCCATTGGGCTGACCCGATTCCAAGCACCTTCCCGACACAGGTAGCTGCGACCGCAAATGCATTCTGGGGAATCAGCTGATTGATTAGTGTTTGCGGACCCGTCAACTGCCTAGTTCATTAGGGCATGTTTTCATCGGGGGAGGTAGCGGTTATCATTCTCCGGTGGATGGTGAGTTCCGAGGCGGACCTAATGTCAGCTTGCGGAGTAACTCCCACCAGAGAGGCACCGCCTCGGCCAAACACTCTAAGCTCGTGACTGCTCTCTCGACATGTGATATTAATTGGTGCCCTGAGTCACCTCAGCTGATGCGGAGAATCTAGGGTTCAAGCCTTACACAACGCGTGTGTGAATTCTCCTTAGGAATATAGCCAGCAGAATGACATAGAAAATCGACCATACGACCGGTTCATAGTCTGACTGTCTGTTTTGTGATATTATCTTATCGTCCCGGTAATCATTCAATCAGGGAAGAAAGCGGGAGGAGGGAAAGAGGAACAAGGGATGGGTAAAAGGAGGGGTAAGGGAGGGGGAAGGGGTGGAAGGGGGTGAAAGGGTTGAAAGGGGGGTGAAAGGGGGAGAGGGCGAAAAGGGGAGAAAGGGGGGGAAATGTCGGTGCTATAAGATCGTTAACGAACTTTATCTTTCCTGAGCAGACCTGACGTTTGGGGTGTGGCCCCAACAGCAACCCGCGAACCTGCAACTGCTCGGTGAAGTGAACGGGGCACTTTTTGGGGCAACGTTAGTTTACAATGATATGTACTATTATAAAGTTTCCTCATAATTTACTTGGAATTGCTTTAGACGTGGCAACAAGCTGAATGAAGTGGATCTGTGGGGACACAAGAGCAGGCTTTTTTTCATTGTCGTCATGAATCATAAGGAATCGGGCCACTTTGACCAGAACACGTGGAATGACAATAAGCATGCGCAAGGAAAAGCGTCGTGTTTAGAACCTCAAACTTTTAAGGTGAAGTGACGCTTCACTATTCATTTTCAATTTTATGACGAATCTCTTGTCATGAATCTATGTGATAACATCCCATACTTACATCTTTGACCCCTCCCAGACCAGTACATTTAGCCAATTAAAAACGCTCCATTCTCGTTTGATCTTCAAACTTGAGGGTTTTCGTTTCCGTCAATCATTCTCCACTTTCGTTCACCAAGCTCTCGACAATGGAGTGAATTCTTTACTATAAGAAAGAAGACCCTAAGATTTCAAGTCGCACGTTATGCATGCATTCCCGTTGTTATATTAACTAGAGTGGCCAAGAAACATTCCATGGATCCTGTCTCACATTCGGCATGTTCTTTTGGAACAAATCTACCTTCTTATCTCTATGTCCTTTCCTCATAAGTGTAGATGAAGAAAATTCTAAAGAACTTTAATACTTTACGCCTTAAGACCCGCCAAAAATGGAATTGTATTTCAATATAATTGTTTTGCCTTCTCCGTTTACATATAATGCTAATAAAATTAATAGATGAATTATAACTTCACGCTTTCGTGCAGTTGAATTTTCAAAGACTAGCTTACCAAGTAGTAAACTACCATAGAGATTTATGACCATCAGCCATTCAGCTAAAATAACATTTTCGTTCGTGCATATTGTTTTAGAGTTGAGGATATCAAATTCAGATGACTCGCATATCGTGCTTCACACATCGTTTATTTTGTGTTCGCCATAAATCTGTATTCACGTTTTGTCTCTTGTTTCTGAATTGAAGGGAATATTCTGTTGGAACCCTCTTTACTATATTGTCAGTTTCTAAAGTATAATGGATGTCTAAAAACAAATGAAACTGTTCATTTTTCATTTCGAATTCTATGAGTTAATATTTACCGACACTGCGAGCTAGCAAAATATTTTGTCAAATAGTAATGTTACAATTCTAGGTGATGAATTAAAACTCTGGTATTATTTTTACAAAAACGTTTATTTTGTTTTTTATCACAATCACTGTAAACACTTCATTATTCTTTATACGTCATACTTCTCTTGATAATTTATTTACACTACACTTCTCTTGATGATTTATTTACACTGTTCACTTCACATACGCTGTCACACAGTCCTAAGCACTGACCACAGTTCGATGCACTGATCACAGTCCACTGCACTAACCACTGTTCGATGCACTGACCACAGTTCACATCACTGAGCACAATCACTGCACTGCTATTCACCGCGACGCACAACACTTCACAGATCAGCGTCCACTTCAGACTTAAGACTAACTCGCGATCGCTGGCCGCCGCGTATTTACACTCGGCGGGTGCCGTCGAGAACTTTCCGGACCCTGCGAACATTCTGGGAAAATTATACTTGCAGATTATACTTCTCTATACGTCACATACAAATGTTTACTGTTTTTTGACGAAAATAAAATAAAATCACATCATATGAGGTGTTCCTCTCCCATGAACATGAGAAATTGGGGCCGACCTATATGATGGCGCAGATTTTTTTCTTTCAGTCTCTGTGTTGAGGAGTGAATCTTCAAAGAGAAAGCAAACTCTATGTATTATCAAATAAATAAGAACTTGTTAAGAATGAATGTAGGCACTAAAACAAAACTCCAAATTTATAAGTCCGTATATATACCAACATTTATATATGGAACTGAAATTATGCCACATAATACGAAAACAGAAAGTAGAGTCACAGCTGTGGAAATGAAATTCCTAGGCAGGATAGTAGGGAAAACAAGAAGAGATCGAATATGGAATAATACAATCAGAGAGGAACTAAAAGTTACCACGCTACTCAATGAAATAGAAAACAAGGCTGTGAAGTGGTACGGACATGTTGCTAAAATGGCAGAGGATAGAAAACTGAAACAAATTATCGAAGCCAGGCCAGAGGAAAAGAGATCGCCTGGAAGGCCAACAGGAACATAGGACGCCTATATACAGGATATATGCCAAAGGAGCGGAGGTACATTAGGAGAGGTGAAGCGCAAGGCACAAGACAAAAGGAGTATGTCAAATGGCTATCCCGACGCTGAAAGGCATCAGGGGAAGAAGAAGAAGAAGAAGAAAAGAAGAAGAAGAAGAAGAAGAAGTCTCTTCCCCAGCGACACACTTCCCTAGCTCCACAAGTTCTAAACGAACGATTTGTCTCTCATGTATGGTCTTGTATTGCGCATGTGTGTGTGTAAGTGAAGAAAAAGAGAAAAGGACAAGAAATGAAATATCATGAGCTATTCGAGGCCTGTTTCCTGAGGTACTGAATTTGCAGGTATTGTCAGAGAAATCATTGCAAACTACCAATCAGGCAACAATCATGACGTGTGATGTCGCGTGATGAAACTACCAATCAGAGCCGTCCATGTCAGTATTGTCCTCCAGTCGCAGCTAGTGTCGAAAATCTACCACTATCGGCACCCAACCGCTAGAAACTCTCAACAATTCTACGCATGCAACGAAGTTTCCTCTAAGCCACCTCTGGCGGTAAAACCTCACCAACAGTTCCCATTAATCATGTCACAAAATCGTTTACAGAGCTCCAACAACGCTGTGGCAACACTGTCGCTTAGCTTCTCTTCCATCCTTCCTTCTCCGTTTCGCGTCTCCCCATCCCATGTCCCATTGTCTGCGCCCGTCCCCCTTCGTCTTTCGCCACCGCATATTCCATTGTGGCTGCGAGCGCTTCAGCGTGAAATTAATACGACTGTGCGGAGGCGCCAACTCTAGTTACGAGCGTAGACGCCAGGTGCGCTCCGAGCGCGGACGCGCACCAACCTTCCTGCATATCCCGCGTGAATGATGCTTCTCATATTTTGCTGGAACGTTTATTTTTATCACAAACATCTTTATTCTTTATTAGGTCGTATATTTATTAAAATTGTGTTAAAAATGAAATTTTCTCTTCTGCTATCAAAAGAGTTGTTGCTACATTTTGAAATAATTAAATTTTTCATGAAGCGAATTTAGGGACCATTACCACCAATATGAGTCAACTTGCAACTTGGAGATGAAATTAATAGTTCTCGTCATTGAAAAATAACACTATTGCCTGATTTTAGAGATTATTGGCGTGCAAGATGCTAATTCAGTATCGGCGACGTAAATGATGTTTCTCCTATTTTGCTGGAACGTTTATTTTTATTACAAACCTTTTTATTATTTATTGGGTCACTCATTTATTTCAAATATGTTAAAATGAAATTTTCTCTTCTGCTGTCAAAACAATTGTTGTTGGTACTTTATTAAATAATTAAATTTTTCAGGAAGCGAATTTACAGACGATTACCGCCAGATGTGTCAACTTGCAACTTGGAGATGAAATGAATAGTTCTCGTCACTGAAAGATTATCGCCTTGGGAGAGACTAATACAGTTAAGCATCGATTATCTCTCATTTAGCTTCAATATGGGCTTATTTTTTGTTTCAAACTGATAGTTCATTAGGTTGCGCGAAACTAGATACTTAAAATGTTATTCTTTTTTTTTAAAAAATAAAGAAGGTATTACTCTGGTGACGAAAAAAGCGAGTTCGCTTAGAGGCTTCTTTTGAGCTTGAGTAATGTTCACAAGCAGTAAATGTACAACATGTGACAACCGGCTTTACTTTGTCCCCGAAGGAAGGCGTTCGAAGGATTTTTTCGCCCTTAAAATTCCACGGCCTCGTGTTTGAACTCGCAAACTTGAATATAACAATATACGATACGCTAACCGTTAAACCCCCAAAGCCACATACTCTGTGGTAAAAGGATCATAAATTCCTATGAGAAGAATGAGAAACCAATGACACTACCATCGTTTGGTGAAAACACCAATGTCTCACGTGGGATTCAAAGCCGCAATCTTGGCTAACGTTTGGTTTAATTTTTCAGCTTCAGAATTAAAATTATTAAGAGTTCTTGCAATATACGCATTATAGGATGACTCTATATTAAAACTCTATAAACGGAATATTCATAGACTTTTAATACAATCTTCTCAATTTTAATGAGAGTGATTATTTGTATGGTTGTATTGCATTGTTTTTAAGGTAGACATACTTGTCTGTTATATGCAGTTCTTCATTGGTTATATTTTTACTTATTCTCTCGTATCATTAGTTGTTCCCTCGCTGAGACTGAGGAATCAGATTGTCAGATAAGATTGTCGGAGCAGGACATTTTGCCGTAGTTTCTTTGTATGAAATAAGAATCGTGTGGGAAAGAAGTTTTTTCTCCATTCAAAACTCCACTGCCATCATCACGATCTGAATCTGTTAGTATTTTTATATCAGGAATACACAGAAACTCATATAATAGATTATAAATTTCTAGGGAATGTAGAAGGATGAATGTGATTTCGTTTTGCCAAAAAAACCTGTATGGGAAATCTAATACTACAAAATTACAAATATATCACATGTGTAACGCACGTTAGGTAACCCTCAGGGTCAACCGTTCTATGCTCAACTTTGCTACATGGCATCTCTCACCACTCGTTCATTGGCAAAAGGTGAAAATCTTCGATCCTTTTGATCACCTAGAAGTTTGTAACATTACTTTTGTTCTGCGACAATGCATTTGTTAAAACTCGTCCCATGTGATGACATCTCGCCGCTAAGTAGGTCCATTGTGGGGGCTAGCGTATTTGCAGGTGACTGTGCGGCAGGCATTTCGGCGGCGTAGTTTGCTACGTGAAACCGACGCTGTCTGCAAGGCGAACTTCGCAAAGTAGCTCTATTGCCAGGCGGGAACTCCTGTGGCAGCGGTGGTGCAGGCTGCCGCAATAGCGCTTGTTGAGAAGTCTTGTGGAAATGGTGAAAAGCATGCAGGCGACGTAGCAGATAGTGACTGTGGGACGAAAACAAATAGAGGAGCGGGGTTGAAGGAGGCTAATGAAGAGAAACGAAGATCCGTTGTATAGTGGTTAGAGCGCTTGACTTCTATCACTAGAACCGCGATTTAAATAGGAGTGGTTGGTTGATTGCATGATTGATTAGTGAATGAGGGCGTGTCAACTGCTCAGGCCATTAGTTCCGTAAGTATAGTGAATGTTTTTGGTCGGGAGGTGGCAGTGATCTTTGCCCCAGTGACCGGAGAGATCCGGGGCAGACCTACCGTCAGCTAATAAGGTTTTCCCCACCACGTATCTTCCAATAGCGGGCTTCACCCCATCCGGGACAAGTTCTAAGTCCCCGACCTGTCTCCCAGCATGTGTGGTAGTGTAGTGCATGTTAGTGTGTGTAAGGGGAGAGGGTAGGACAAGGAAGAGGAAAGAAAGATCGCGCACGGTCCGTGGCCCGTTTGTTAGGGTACTGCTCCGGCATTCGCCTGGTGTTCATCGGAGAAACCACGGAAAACTACTGATCAGAGCAGCCGTCCGCTAGAATTCTCCTCCAGACAGCGAAAGATTTCACCCTAGCTTGTTTTGCTGGTCCCTAAAATCCTGCCCCCGTCGGGATTCGAATTTAGAACCTCCCGATCAGGGTCACTGCAGTGACATCTGTTGATACCCTGAGACAATTCTCCCGGTTTGGAGTGTGTGGTGGACACTCGGGGTTCTCCCGATTCCCCAACCACTCATTTCCTAATTACTTCATAATCATTGCGCATTCATCATTTGCAAAATGTCATTAATCCATGCATGGTATGAGCGTCGGGCTTGATTGTCCTGGCTGTGACCTGAACCATGCTGTCGAGAGATACCTGGTTGGGAAGTCCCCGCTAGTTGACATGTAGACTCTATCATCCAGCATGGGGAGATCCATCCCAAGTTAAAACATGCACCACACTTTCGGGATTTTTCTTTTCTTTCTATTCCTTTTTTTAATTGATTAGCTCCCCTTCCGGATGAAGCATTTCGGGAATATTAAGTTTACATTCATGAAAAGAAGCTTACGTTTTTGGGATATCCTCAGGCGAATGTGGTACGTCCCCACTCAGTTGTAAATTCAATTTTCATATTGACTTTACGTGTTGACGCTCCCGAAAACACTAATCAATCAAATAAACAATCAGAGGGCTTAAAATTTGACATGATAATAAAAATGATCAGTTCAGATAAGGTGGATGATTTGAGAATGAGGATATGGAGGAGGGGACGAAGTAATGAAGGGTGAGATGATTGACGAAAGAAGGAAAAAATGTAAGAGAAAAATGGAAGAGAGGAGATGCTTAATACAACAAAGATGTGATAACCGGAGCGAAAGTGATCTGAGACATAGATAAAAAAGGCGTATTAGGTGATAAGTAGATAATAAATGTTCCCACCAGTGAACAAGGGTCTACCCCTTTTTACTTTCTGTATAATGTGAATATAAATAATTGTAATTCTTAACATTTTAAGTTGTTGTTTTTTTTCAAATAATTCAGTATTGTCGTGACGCCACATTTTTTAAAAGAATCGAAACGTGTAGTTTTCTGATATATAAAAACTTACTTTCAGAGTGTATTCGAAGCAAGAGGTCTGAAACAAAATACTGAAGTTCAATTCGTAACAGCGGAATTTTCATTCACCTACTCCGACTTTTGCAAAATAAGTGATTCAGATTTTCTTTATTCCTTGTTCAAGGTAATATTAAATATTATTTCGTATTATGGAGTAAATAATTTGCGTGTTTCAGAAAATGAAAATGTGGTCATTGTTGACTAGTTTTTTGAAAGAGGTACAGCAATTGTAAAAATTGTGGAAACGTTCACGGTGATCTATTTTGTGACCCTGGCAGATCAAAGCGTCAGAACAGGCATCGGTGAAACTTGGGATGGCACTGACAACAAAACCACAGAGATGGAAGTGTCTTTTGGAATAGATCAGACCAACAAGCAATGATTAGGACATAATCAACTTCAGATTCGTTATGACCTCTATATCTTTTCCTTTCTATTCTCCACTTAGTTTAAATTAAATATTTAAAGAATCCTCCATTGCTCCACATCTTTTCTTCTATTATCCCTCCTCATTTCTTTTTATCGCTTTATTTCCCTCCTTCCGTTAGTCATCAAACGTCTTCCCCCAATTCCTCTCCGTTTCTTTATTTTTCTTACCATTCTTCCTCCATTAATTCTAATAACCCAACTATTCCTCCATTTATTCTTCTGCCATATTCTAACACCTTTCAAAACCATGACTCAACATGTCGAACACTACCTCTTCTCTCGTGACATTCATTATTCAATGTTCTTTTAAAGAACGTAACTGCATACATCTGATATGTTAGTTTAATTATTGACTACAAAATAGGATTGTTGCTATTATGTTAATAACTCGTCAAATATTTTGTCTAATCAAATAGGTGGTGACTAAATGGAATTTGTTGCCTGTTTCTACATTGTTTCCTCATTCTTGCACCTGTTAATTTTATAAAAATGTCATATGATAACAATGTAAAAAATAATAATTCGGTTGTTATTTTATTGTATTCATTTTACTACAAACTGAAAATGTGAAGTTATTTATTCGCAAACGGTGTGTAGATTTTTATAATAACGTAATATACTGTTTTTCTGTTTTCATTACCGAAATTTAAAATACAGTTCTAATGAAATATTGTGAAAGCGAACTAAATATAATACAATTGGGTACTTTCTCAAAATAATCCAAGAGCTTTCACAGCCTCCAGTACAGCAAGCGCAGCCACCTCTGTTGTGTTAGCTTTCGTGACAGCCCTCAACGCGATATATCGGGCGGCGGTGGTGAAGACGAAAAGGGGAAAGATACCGCCTGCGGTCCTCAGCAGCCTCCTCCACTGCTGCCAACCGCACGCGCTGCCAACCTCTCTCCCACACTGAATAGCCGCCGGCAGCAAGGGCGCCTCCATTGTGTTTACGCTCTTTCTGCGGAAGATGTGCCGTGCAGAGTAGGTGATTGGTCTCTCCGAAGCTTTCGTCATGTTCCTTAGATTACATACAATATTAACGTTGCAGGAGTTCGTGATGGTGTACACAGAGCGTCTTTGTGGAGTGTATTTTCGCTCAGAAGACCACATTGGTTTTGTACGATTTTTAAAGTAACTTCAGCACAAACCCTCGTAAATGTGCTACTGCTAGTTTGATAATTATTCCTATCAATACATTAAATGAATTTGAGAGGAAAAATATGCATTTTTGTAAATAATTATGTAAATAAGTTGCATAATATGCAACACATTCTGCAGAAGTACATATTACGTACTTCTCAGCACACGTTATGCTGTTATCGAAGTCACAATCGTGCGTAAGTAGGAAATGGTACGATCTAGACTCTAAAAATAAAACTTTGCAGCCACCCTATGTTTCTTAGCTCATAAACCAGAAAATGAGACATTTTTGACCGTCTATTATATCCTTGAGTTAGCTCTTCCGGAAACCCTTCTCTCTGTAATATGGATTGTCACAACAAAGTAGAATTATATTATTATTTCTTTCATTCCGGTGAATAAGTGGATAAGTCATAAACACTTAATTTTACAGGAGAGCGAAAAATATTGTGTAAATGAATTATACCAGGGATTAATGATATTCAAACGAAGTTGATATTCAAACAAAAGTATTTTTATGTAGGTTTTGTTTGAATATATGTTAGTCCCTTATATATAGCATTAGTTTATAGCTGTTTTGGCTCCTATGTAAAATTAAGTTTTTTTGACTTATCAGCTTATTGACGGAGGTCAAATATTCATTAATTAATCTTTGACACCAATGGAGATATGACGATGAAAAGTTGTGAAGCTTAGGGTCACATCTCCTAAACTTTCTCTCGCTCACTCCCGTCTGCATGCGAGGGCGTAGGGGCCAGATGATAAAAAAAAACGTGATCAGCCGGAAGCAGGGCGACGTCTCATGTCCGGTGTCGAAGTCCAGAGTCCGCCGGCACGAACGACCTGCCTCTCGGAGCGGCCCCGTCGTTTGCGAGATACGGCTTCGCGTGGCTTTTCATGTAAGTTTAACAAGGCCCGAATGCGCCTGTCCGACCGGCCCGGAATCCAGGGCACCTCTCTCTCTCTCCCTTCTTCTCGCTTACTCTCCTCCGCCTTCTTTTCTCTCTTTCGCTTTCCATTTCTGTCGCCTTCCCTCTCTCTCGCCTTCTCTCTCTCTCTCTCGCCTTCTCTCTCTCTCTCGCCTTCTCTCTCTCTCGCCTTCTCTCTCTCTCTCTCTCCCTTCTCTCACCTACTCTCTCTGCCTTCTCTCTCTTCCTCTCCCCTTCTCTCTCTCCTTCTCACTCTTCTCCTTTCTCTCTGCCTTCTCTCCCTCTCTCTCTCCTCTCTCTCTCTCTTCCTTCTTTCTCTCCCTCACCGTTGTTCTCCCTCTCACGCCTTGTCTCTTTCACTTTCTTACCCTTTCTCTCGGTCCGCCTTCATATTATGGAGCAAAGAGCTGAGGAAAACGTGATCGCTCCATCCTGTCACCTCCCTTTTATAAAATAATTGGGCTACTGCAACTGGTATTATGTCTTCTCGAGTGCATGCTTTGTCGTTTAGCAAACGTCATAATTTCTTAAGCGACAGACGGTACAAAGTATATATGAACGAATTTCTGTTGGCGTGAAATGTAGTGTAATATTTTAAGGCACTGTATAGAAATGGTGATTGTTTGAGAGGCTTGTCCTACGTTAAAAATGAATTTTTTGTTATTCATATATAGGTTGTCGGCGTACGAGACATTTTATGGTCTTGCCACAGCACGACGACATGTCAGAAATTATTTTCGAAGTTATCTTTTCCGCGTCAAATACTTTTTAAACAATTCATTAGTATCTCTTCAAGGTCCAAGTTACTGATTTCCATAAAAAGTATTCACGTAGTGTCTTGCAAACAATAAAAGTAATATGTGAAAGTTTAAACGTGAACATATTGGGTAGGAAGATAAGACATACGTCCTTCATACGGTTTGTTCCAAATTGTTCTAAACAAATTCAATCCAACATACATTTTGCACTGTTACTTCCTCTTTTGACATCACAAAAAATATTACTTTCAATCTAGCAGCAAGATTGCATGTGACACGATTCAGAGAACTCTAGGGAATATACATATCTCGTAAATCCTGGACCATATCCAGGAACCAGGAATAACACCTACACATTGAAAAAATGAGATTCTTTATAAGATCCGAACGGTGCAACTTGTTTTCCTAACCCCAATACACAGAATGCTATACTGACATTTTGTCTTCGTCGGCTGCTGAAATAATTTAACAGCTGTCTTTGCAGTTAAAAATTGTTGCAGCAGTTTATGCAATCATTATATCAAAGAGATTTATATTAATTTTAATTTTGTGAATACAGGATATTTTAGAATATACTTTGTAGACTTCTAGAATTTGTAGGGGGATAAGAAATGATAATATTTCGCCAATGTACATATGGGCGGAAATTGCATATAATGACGTTACACGCCACTTTTGCTCTTGGTGTACCCATATGTGTATCTGTTTTGGAGCATAAAATATCCTGAACGATTATAGAATGAGACCTAACAAACTTCCCTGCACTAAGAGTTGCTTAAAAATTATTTAAGAAAAGGTAACTCCATTATACAAAGCAGGTGTAACTCTCTTATACGAAATTTCCCCCTACATCTTCAACTCCCTTACGTATTCTAGCAGTTTGTAACAATACTTTTAAGAATTATTTTCTTATTTACTGATAGTTTCACTATTGGAATCTAGAATATATCATGCAGTTATTTTGTACAGCCATCAAGAAAAAAGTCATCAAGAAAAAAGAATGCTTTGTTATTGCAATGTATTACACTAAGTAAGCAAACAAAACGGATCTTTACGCGATTCTGTCCAGTTTGCTTAAGATATAATACTGAAGATATGGTGGGCCCCGCCCGTGTCTACCGTAATTGCGTCGACCTCCTAAATGCTTGCCGCTTTGGTTGGCGGCACACGGTACACTGCGTTCGATCACGTTGCCGTAAGTCCGCGCTTAAATTACGTCTGCTCGGTTTCGCTTTTGAAAAATTCTGTTGCTCTCTTTTTTTCCGAAATGCTGACCTCTTCTCGGGTCAGTGTTTCTGCTAATAAAGTCTCTGGATGGATTTATCGTTTTACTAGAGTTAAATTTGTACCTCATGTTGTTAATGTTCGGCTAATATTGAGAGCAGGCGCGTTCCATAATTTTTTCCTGTTTAGGGGGGCAGGTACCCGGCCCATACGCCGAAATCCGAGCAGGGTGGTTAGGGCGAGGTGAGCAGAGACATGAGAGGGCAAACAAAACGTCTGTTTAGACGATTTTGTCCAGTTTGTTCAAGATACAAAACTATAATACTAAAGATGAGCCACAAAGGATTATTGTGCAAATAAATGTGCAATAAAGAATTCAACAAAGAAATGCGAAATTTGCAATAAAAATGAAGTAAAAATTCAATTATGCAATAAAGAATTATTATTAAGAATTATTATTATTATTGAAATGTGAAGGGATTGCGACCGTGTGTGCTATGATTCCGTGCCCTCCCCACTGCCTACTGCCTCAGTTCCAGCAGCACGGTACACTGCGTTTGATCACGTTGCCGTAAGTCTGTGCTTAAATTACGTCTGCCTGGTTTCGCTTTCGAAAAATTGTGTTGATCTCTTTTTTTCGGGATGCTGACCGCTTGTCGGGTCACTGTTTCTGCTGGTAAGGTCTCTGAACGGATTTTTCGTTTTATTAGAGTTATATAAGTACCTCATTTTCTTAATGTTGGACTAATATTGCTAGACCAATATATATATATATATATATATATATATATATATATATATATATATATATGAATATCTCGCTTTATTAGAGGTACATCTGTACATGATTTTGTTCATGTTAGGCTTAACCGTCCAATTTGAAAACTCAAATTAGACGGTTACCAAATGAAGGAGCAGCAGAAGTACGCACGTTTACTGTGTTAATAACTTTTTAATATTGTAAATAATGTACTTAATACGGACCCTGCGCCTCCCCAATTTTTTGAAACAACCTCTTCTCTCATTTGACATATTTGTTCATTATTAATGTAGTATTAGCTGCTTCTAATAGTTCCCTCTGCAGCGACTGCAAATCGGAGAATATTATAAATATGACAAGTCTTATAAACCTAACAGTATGAAATATTAAATACACACACACACACACACACACACATCTTATCAGCTTACTCACAGAGATCAAAATTATATGTACATATATGTGTATATACATATATATATATATATATATATATTTATATATATGTATATATATATATTTATTTATATATATGTATATATATATATTTATTATATATTATTATATATATATATGTATATATATATTTATTTATATATATATATGTGTATATATATAATTCACACGTGTCCCTTCTCTACTTTCTTCTTCATTCTTCTCAACACTTTTGAATTTACTCTGTCTCTCGCTGAGTGTTTTTAGAGACCTTTCTGTCATTATTGCGTGTTGCGCCACCTGCTAATAATTGACGATGCCGCCATCTGGCCGGCGTGCTCGGGAACTGTTTGATGCATTAATCAAACGCTCGTCGACAGTTCTCGACAGGACGCGACAAACATGGACGTTCATCGCAATCAATAGCAGCGCAACACGGTAATAACGCAGAATATTCAAGAAGTAAAAGCGATTAAAGCATAATTGATTGTTGAATCAGATGCAATATCAGGTTATAGTTTTGAGACCCAGACAGTTGGCCAATGAGAATTTCCATGCTAAGGATTGAAGTAATATCTGGAAATTAATTTCAAGAGCAGAAATGTTTATCATAAAGTCTTTTATTTTATTCAGAAGGCTAAAGACGCTTCTAAATTGTCAATAATAGTCTGTTATAGCACGTCTTTATCACCCATTGGTGCTAAAAATGTTCTGATCTACTCTCTTACGAGCTCTTGTAAGCAATATGCATCTAATTCGCTACTACCACTTGAAGTAGTTTATTATACGGCTCAAATAATGCGCTACTGTGCTAATCTAAATGCTAGCTTCTTGTTTGTGTGCTATGTTCCATTTTGCAGATTCGTTTATGCAAAGACATACAATTGGTTCAGTTTCGTGCGTAACTTCTACACAATGAGTGTCCACTCTTCTCTATTCTCCGTATCACCAACACTTCTCGACTATACTATTTATTTATTTAATAGGTAATTATGAAAAACAAATTAGAAAACTTGATGCTAAGTGGTTCCGGCGAAGGCCTTTAAACCCTTACAGTACCTACATTCTATCGCGTTCTAACCTTCTAATTCTGGTATTCCCCTCAAATGGTCTCTCCAAAACATCCCTAAAGGGGGGAAATCTGCCGTCAGAAGCCGAGTACATGCTAATCTATCTGATTTTATCGACTATACTAGATATGTAAGATATATCGAGTTTTTAAATCGTATTTATGAAAAATAATGAAATGAAATAAAACAAATATTACACATGGCGATTAAGATACTTTACCTACTGCAGAAAGACACTACACTCGCTCCTTTCGTTTCTCGTGAGGTAATAACTTCCTCTCGTAAATAAAATATATCTTTAACGTCTAGTATAATAAATTACTACGCGTGTCTTCTTCACCCGTGTCGTCCCACCTCTCCCGTCTCACATCACTCGCATCATACACGGAGGTCCTAGGTTGGAGCCCTGACGGTGGGTCGAGATGTGTCGCTAGCTGGAGGAGAATCCTAGCAGTCTGCTGCTCTGATCACTAACTTTCCGTGGTTTCTCCGATCAATACCAGGTGAATGCCGGAGCAGAACTCTAAAAAACGGGCCATCTTTCTTTCCCATTCCTAGTCTATTCCTACCCTTTCGTACCCACACCTACATTTAGATGAACCTTACATGCCGAGAGACCGGTCGGAAGATTAGATTGATTGATTGATTCATGTTCGCTGGCGCGTCAACTGCTCTGGTCATTTGTTCCGTTAGTGTAATGCATGTTTTTCTCTCCGGAGATGGCGGTGATCTTCCCCCGCTGGATGGCGAGATCCGGCGCCGACCTACCGTCCGCTAGTGGGGTTTCCCCCTAACCACGACTCTCCCCACTCAGGACAAGCTCTAAGCTCCCGACCGGTCTCCCGGGATATGTGGTAGTTTAGTGCATGTTAGTGTAAGTGTGTGTGAGAGTAAGGGGAGAGGATAGGATGAGGAAGAGGAAGGACAGATCGTGCGCTGTCCGTGGTCCGTTTGATAGGGTACTGCTCCGGCATTTGCCTGGTGTTGATCGGAGAAACCACGGAAAACTACCGATCAGAGCAGCCGGCCGCTAGAATTCTCCTCCAGACAGCGACTGAATTCGACCTAGCTGAAAAGCTAGTGTCGAAAATCCTGTCGCCGTCAGGACTCGAACCTAGAACCTCCCGGTCAAAGGCGCTGCAGTGACATCGTTGATGCACTGAGCTACCGCTGCCGGTTGCTACTATGAATTGGAAAACGTTATAAGGAACTCCTTAAGGTTTTCCGTATTATAAGTCAAGACTATGAATACGGCCCTGAGTCCCTCTCCCGGAGAAGCTGCTGACAGAACAGCAAACTCCATGAGACACGAATTGAAACATCGTCTGCGGATTATAGAACGCGTCAGAAGGAACAGCTTGGGATCTAATGATTTCGCAACAATGCTAAAGCTCATTAACGTAGAGGTATTAACTTCCTTCATCGTAGAGGAGAAATGACGTTGCTCTGGCTAGGACAGTAGTTTTGAACTGTAATACGTCTAGGCTAAGAATTTGTGATAGATTTTTAGGGATCGTTGGATATTGAACATCTTCCTTTAGAGAAGTGGACGAAGGAATCAACCAAATAAAAGGAAATGTTGGGCTTCTTTCACCTCTACGTCTTTCACCCCACCTGTGGCCTCCCACCGTCTCGTCCCGTCAAATTTCGCGCCGCCTCTCTCCTTTGATCCGCCTAAAAATTGTTTAGCTCCTTTTCACGACTCTGTTGTCCTACCTTTCCATTTCCACCATCCACCCGTCTCCCTGCCCGTCCCATTTCGTCTGCGTGCCTTGGTGCTACTCTTCCGAAGTTGTACTCATGCCAGAGTGCACTGTTCCATCCAAGGTTCTCTCTCGGAGAAGTTGCTCTCCGAACAGCAAACTCCTTGCGACGCTAACGAAAATGTCTTCTGCGCATTGGAGAGCAAAAGATGAAGAACAGCGTGCAAACTAATGCGTCCAGAACAGTTTCGTTAAGGCCAGCCAATTTATTTCATTGTACAGGAGCAATGTCTTGGTAGACTGGTTGGAAAAGTGGTAATCAAACTGTGGTACGTCTACCTCTGGGGTAGGTAGTACGCTCATAGGCGCACATCGACAACTTCCCTTTCAGAATAGGAACGAGAAATCCTGAAGCCTAAATGACGCCTCTGAGCTAAATTCAAATCGCCTATTTCGTCGCCCAAGTAATACCTTCTTTCTACCATGATTGGTGAAAGGAGTGTAACGAAATTTGCGTGGTCAGACGGAAGAGCAGGCCTCATGGCCTGAGTCTCGCCACGTAAAATAAGGCAAATTCAATACAAAGAAATTTTGAGAAGTAGAAGAAAATATTTCCCCCCCCCCCTTAACTTTCGTTTTTTTTCTTTCGCTTCCATTCTCCATCTTTCCTTTCCCAGCGTTCGCTCCTCGCCCTGGCCCGCAGGCTCCATTTCATTTCTACGCGTGAGTAGCCCTCTCGACATTTCTTGATCTTAAAGGAGAAGCGTCTTGTCAGACTGGCTGGAGTAGGGTAAACAAACCGAGGTTCGTCTACTTCAGTTGTATGCGATAGGATTGTTAACGTTACGTGAACAATTTCTATGAGATAACTGGAAGAAGATATTAACCACTGAAATGAAAATTTTAAGCATACTCCATTATTTAAAATGTTTAATATCAATAATCAGATACAAATTCTTCGTTGTGATAGATTTACAAAGTTAAGTTTGTTGATCGTAATTATTGCATATGTAATTTTAAAATGTTTTTAATATTTCTCTTGCTGAAACTTATAATTACTTCTCATGAATATTAAAAATGATATTTTCAATAAATAAAAAAATGTTAATAATTTGGGCAGGTTATATTGAAAGCTGCCATATAAGGAAATATTGTGCAGACACCTCAAGCTTTTATCATCAGTTAGATCTTCAAACTTTTAATCTTTATAGCTATTGTGGCAGGAGATCGCATATTCAATAAGTCATTGATAAAGCTGTTGCGAGAAAAACGCCCATGATATACATCTTCAGTTTATGTGCAGAATTCAGTATTTGGTTCTGGAAACTTATCGTTTAATACATACCACGATGCAACAAGAGAGATATAGGATTGTGTGTAATCAAATAACGACACCAACCAGTATTCGCAAACTGAATCACCCATAATAAGTAACAATATTTTTTATTAAATAAAATATCACTATACAACTCACTTGTAGTTCCTATTCATAAAAGACACCATCGATCTAGAAGTAAATTTTGTTTCAAGTCCGCTTGCACACGTTCCATATTCGTCCTTTTCTGAGTACGTAGGTAGAAATTGTGTAGCAAAAGTATATGCTATATCGAATGCTAGTGCCAAAACTCAATTGAAAAGTGAGGACATTGTACACAGTCATTTCCTTTTGACATGTTATCGCCACGAAAATATTTCCCATAGATGTCTCCGAGCGCAGAAGCTTGAGTGAGTATGTGAGTTATTTTCTGGCGCACTTACCTCTAATCTCCCAATTGGTCTCCCGACATGAGTGGTAGTGTAGTGCTTGATCGATTTATTGATTTTATCGTGTTTCCGGGCCTGTCAACTGCTCTGGTCATTCGTCCCGTTAGTGTAGTGCATGTTTGTCTTCTCTGGAGATGGCGGTGATCTTCCCCCGCTTGATGGAGAGATCCGGCACCGATCTACCGTCGGCTAGTGGGGTTTCCCCCTAACCAGGACTCTCCCGCCAGCGGGGCACCGCCCCAGCCGGGACAAGCTCTAAGCTCCAGACCGGTCTCCCGGAATATGTGATAATGTCGTGCATGTTAGTGTAAGTGTGTGTGTAAGAGGAGATGATAGGACAAGGAAGAGGAAGGACAGATCGCGCGCGGTCCGTGGCCCGTTTGGTAGGGTACTGCTCCGACATTCGCCTGGTGTTGATCGGAGAAACCACGGAAAACTACCGATCGGAGTAGCCGGTCGCTAGAATTCTCCTCCAGACAGCGACTGAATTCGACCTAGCTGAAAAGCTAGTGACAAAAATTCTGACTCGAACCAAGGACCTCCCGGTCAGAGGCGCTGCAGTGACATCAGTTGATGCACTGAGCTACCGCTCCCGGTTAGTGTAGTGCATGCAAGTGTGTTAGTGTAGGTATATGTAAGGGGAGTGGAGAGGCTAAAGAGATCGCGTCTGGTCCTTGGCCCATTTGTTATTATACATCTCCCACATTACTCAGGTATCGATAAAATAAACAACGGCAAGCTACCGAAAAGAGCAGCCGGTCACTAGAATTCTCCTCCAGTCAGTGATTGAATTCGACCCACTTATCAACATCCATCGAGTCAGAAACCCACCACTATAGAGACTCGAATATTTGGACTTTGAGAGCAACTACACTTCAGAGGCAACTGGTGTTGCTAGTGAGACACCGCAACAGATTAGGATGAGTTTGAACAGTTCAACATTTCCCTTTTATAACATATAACGTTTGGACTACGCAGTGAACAACGTGAAAAGGTACAACGTGCGTTATTGTTTTGTTTTCTAGTTTTTTAGTTGTACAAGCGTGTTCATTCTCATGGGACAGAAAAGCAATAGTAACTACAACGACAGCTGCATGTGCCATGTCAAAACGGTGTTAAATGAGGAAACGTTCAGTTGATGCAAACAAGTTCCGGAAAACGTCACCAAGGGCGTGGTAGTCAATCGAAATGAAAACACGCTTAATACTTCATTTTTTAGTACTGATACAGTCAGGGTGGTTCACACCTCTTTTATGTACCTCCAAAATGTAACCGTGTAAAGTGGTTTTTAAATAAGATGTTTTATGCTTTGTTATTGCAGGTGTTGTTATGCTTTGTATTCGTGAAAACATGTGAAAGTGACAACAACGACTTTCATGGAAACATTTCTGTGGTGATTCCAGAATTCTGGTATTATTTTATAAATTCCTTTATTTAGAAAATTTATTTTCCTATGTAACAAAGAACTTTCTATAATATTTTCAAATATTTTGGAGGTTACAACTCTTGTGTTGAAGAGTTGGTCTTTTTACACGTACACTTTTTCGTGACTTCCAAAAATGTATTTACGGATGTTATTTGACTACATCAAATGACGATGGTTCAGGGAGTGAAGTATTATCAGTGCAATGAAATCAGTTTAATAATATCAATACAATGAAAAATGCGTTATGCTATAATATCAACACGATATAAACGTCAGTAAAGAAATCCAATTGAGTTGTTTCCAGATACTGATAGTAGAGAGCAGTATTTTGTACAGTTATCCCCGTTCCGCCTCTAGAATGGCTCATGGACAGAGTACTAGCTTCTCGTGATGTGATCCCAGGTTTGCTTCCCGGTCGAAGTAAAAATAGAGTCATAGCTTTCCTTTAAAGTTGTATGAGTTTCCGTAGCCGTGGCAAAGTACAGCTGAGGAAGGCAGAGTTTGCTAGTTACGGTGAAAGGAAATTCATGTTCGCCACATGTCTCTTAACCCTCCCCCGCATGATATTTGAACTAGCCCCGGGCATGGGGGATACCGATAGGTAGCCGGCGAAGTCGGACAATCGACCCAAAATAACAAATATATACATCCCCATTCCGAAGTATTCTTCCCATGGCACCGGGAGCGGTAGCTCAGTGCATCAACTGATCTCACTGCAGCGCTCAACACCAGGCGAATGCCGGAGCAGTACCCTAACAAAACGGGCCACGGACTGCGCGCGAACTTTCCTTCCTCTTCTTTGTCCTATTCTCCCCCATTACATACACACATTTACAGTAACATGCACTACACTACCACATATTACGGGAGACCGGTCGGGAGCTTAGAGCTTGTCCCGGCTAGGGCGATTCCCAGCTGGTGGGAGAGTTCTGGTTAGGGGGAAACCCCGCTAGCCGATGGTAGGTCGGCGCCGGATCTGGCCATCCAGCGGGGAAAATTACCGCCATCTCCCGACGAAAACATGCACTACACTTACGGGACTAATGACCTAAGCTGTTGACGCGCCCTTAATCACTAACCAACCAACCAAATTTTCCCATGGCTCTCCGAAATCTTCTTGAGTACACGTATGTGACTTGCGTCTCTGTCAACACGTCCTTTGCGGCACCCGAGCCAACTTCTGCCATCCCCCTCCGAGCAAGAAGCTCCCGCGTCACCCGCAAGGGGTCCACACCATCTGTTATGACAGCTCCACCGTCGGTTCCCCGCGTCGCTTGCTACATCCGCTTCGCATTTGAGGTTTCTTCACAAAGAAGCTCGATGTTCTCTCGTATAACTTCTGTGCTCCTTGCTAGTCCACAGACATGATAAAAATGTGGCATATCTGTTTCTGTTTGTCTGAAACGTGGTTAATTCGAGAATTAGCCGGTTCATTTGCACATTACTCAGATGGTTTGGACAAACATAATTAAATGACGATGAACGGATCATTTCAACCATTGCCTGCGTAATGTTGGTATTAACCACACGGCTGTGCCTAACGCAAGATGGTTGTTTGAGAGGGAGGCTATCTTTTCTGATTGGGAGAATTATTTTGGCAGATAGGAGTAAATTCGTTACAATTTATACGTGTCACAAACTCAGACTGTTTTATGTAAGTAGGGAAAAACGGTTTTCTAAAGCGTAGCCCGAACACTTCTCAACCCGGAACCGTGTTGCCACAACTCGGAAATGTGTGCAAAGCCTCAACTGCCGTATATAGTGAGTTGGAACTCTAAATTGCACACCTTGTTTTTTACTAGATTTAGACTCTTCTCGAAATTAACACATCACAAAATTTTTAATTATTTTTTTCTTGCAAACGCTTGAACATTAAAATAAACTAATCCCCTTTTCCTTCTTTGTTAACACGGAGAAAATGGGTAGAAATCATGGTGATTATATTTAAAATTAGCATTCTATATAACCTGAATATCAAATACATTTCTGAAATAATTTTTAATTAATTCGAATTTGAAAGCCTAAACTATGTTATTTCCTGTTATTACATTGTAAATTTTCCATTATTCTTTGTGTTGTTTGTTGCATTCCCTTTTTCTGAGACTCAGCTTTTTCTCCAATATCTAACGTCTGCAGTTCGTCTCGGAATAATGTGTTTTTTACTTTTTGCAAGCGCGACCCAACTTTATCACCCGAAACGTAATTCCAGCTTACGACATCAACATTCCGTTCAGAACCGTGGAAAATAAACTTTGTGACCTTTGAGCATCCTCGATTCGACTCTATGTTAAAGCGAGTTAAATGTGTATTATCACTTTCAACTTAGTCCTGAGTTCGTCATTATTCTCAAACAAGTGCAACTCCACGCTTTTCAAACTTTCCAAATGCAATGCGTCGATGTTGTGCACTTTCTGTTTTTTACGAGTGATTCAAAGCACTCGGATGGGTTAAAATCGATTCTGAAGGCCGCTCTATAGAAGTTATATTTTACGATTGAATGTATTGTTATTTGTACAGAATAAATATCGTAAAGATAAAACTTCCCAGAGAAAGAGAAGTATTAAATACATTGCTTCTTTTATTCGGGAACATTTATAAAGGGTGTACATTTAATGAACTGTTCAAAGTATGACATTATACTTCTTCGACCAAATCACAAAATCCGTATCACATTATATTACTTTCATATATAGAATGCAAATTTTAAATGGGTCTGCTGATATGTTGAAATTTAAGAATTATTATTTCATTCAGCCGCGCGGATGGCTCATGGACAGCGTTCTAGCTTTCTGTTATGCAGTCCCCGTTTCAATTGTCGGCCAAGGAACAATGAATCTGTAGCAAATGTCTCAGTTTCTGTTGCTGTGGGGCGAAAGAAAATCTTAGGCAGGTCAAGTAACGGCTAGGAACGGTGATGGAAGTGTATCATGCTCTACATGACTCCCTTACGTCTCCCAGGCGCAGGTAATAAATAAAAACTGTGTCCAGGCCTGGGGACACTGCTGGCTGGCGAACGTCCGATTAATCCGACACTAAAAGACGTAATACATACACGCATTATTTTATTCAATGGTTAAATTCATCAAACCTGACTGTGCTAAATTTAAAATTACCAATTTCCCATGCGTAAAGAAATTGAAAAGAAACTACGTGGCCTCTCTCCTTAAGAGAACTGTCTACGATTTTGTTAGATACTTAGAGATTCAGAAAAAAATCCCAAAATAATGGGTTTCGATTTTGAATGAAAAATTCAAATATTTGTGTTATTCCTATTTTCTTACAGAGTATACAGACTCAGTTATCCCACTGAGTCCTTAGGACACAGCTGACCTCGTGAGACAATGAGGCTCCAAGGAAAAAGTCTCCCGCCATTAAATTTTGCTATATTCATGTTGCGTTCTGGAACAGCAACTTTTTGGTTATTCTTAATATAGAGAGAATTGTTGTAGGGGAGTTAGGTTAACTGGTCCCCTTTTTTAAAATTTGCTTTAAAATGTTATTTACTTGACCTATACCCATGAAATTTCGTATGATATTTCAGTGAGGCTTTCTCCTTAGATTGTGGGAACAAACATAATCATTGTGCCTACAGTTGTTGTCAAATATGGAATGTTTTATACATTTGCAATAGGACCAGTTAATCTAACCGGTAAGGTAAAGTGGATCGCAAATTGAAATAAACTGTCAAAATAACCATGTCGTTTTAATGAAAAAAAACAACGTTCTTCTACCTATTGCCATAACCTTTTTCTACACATAAATTGAGAAAATGCTTAGTGAAGATTGTCCTTCCAAATTCATTAAAATAAATGATGTCTTTAAATATTGCCCCCCCCCCAATTCTTCAGCTGGCACGAAAACATCGTAACAATATCTACTGTTGAAACAAAAGCATTTTGGTTCGTCTGAGATGTATTACTCAGGGCATCAACTGATGTCACTGTTAATTGAAAACCTTCAAATACTACTTTCGAAAGATATAAAGGGGGTAACTGGAGCGGTCCACGTAACCTAACGTACCGGCGCGCCGGTCCAGTTAATCCCATAACACATATTTTCTTTATATGCTCAAAAACATACATGTAGCACACGAATTATTGTGCGTAGTAGAAAGTACTTCTGACCTTTCGGAAAAAAATGCCTTACTGTACTCAACAATGAAAACCTGCTACTTATGGAAGTGGCTTAGATTACAGCCCTGTCATTTTACGAATTCCATCCAGTGGAAAAGTAGGATTCACTACCAACATTTAAAAGCATGGACCACTAAAACTAACCGGTCCAGTTAACCTAACAGTCACCTACTGCATATATTATTATACTCCGTTAGTGCAGTGTGCTTTAACACTGTTTTTGTTAAAATATTTAATTTATGGCAGTAGAGTAGGAAAGTAATTTACATATTGTTCTTGAGCAGCATGTGTGATACTTTTTGGAAAATTCAGTTTCTGTCAGTTTGTTCAAGAGCAACCTTTGTCCCGTTGGCCACTGAATTAAAAATATTTTTTTAAGAATAATAGAACGAGTTTAAAACGGAACCAAATGGTGGACCAGTTTTCAGCATTGACCTTCAGAACGCAATACGCAAATCAATATTATTTCTAGACATATGCCTTTATAATACAGCATGTTTCACTAATTGTATCGTCTTGGAGACATCTGAAGTATTTAAAATACATAAAACATAAAGGTATTCTTCAATATTGCGAAGTATCCTGTATAAATTTAAATATGAGGAGGAACGTTGTTTGTAAATTATTACAGGTAACTTTAAACCAAACTTTTAAATTCAATGTAGTTACTTTTTTCATATGATTGATTGATTGAAATTTTCGTGTTTCCGGGCGCGTCAACTGCTTTGATCACTAGTCCCGTTAGTGTAGTGCATGTTTTTCTCGGGAGATAGCGGTGATTTTCCCTTCGCCGGATGACGAGATCCGGCACCGACCTACCGTCGGCTAGTGGGGTTTCCCCCTAACCAGGACTCTCCTACCAGTGGAGCACCACCCCAGCCGGGACAAGCTCTAAGATCCCGACAGGTTTCCCGGAGTATGTGGTAGTGTAGTGCATGTTTGTGTAAGGGGAGAGGATAG
This sequence comes from Teleogryllus oceanicus, assembly GCA_964035755.1. NCBI lineage: Eukaryota > Metazoa > Arthropoda > Insecta > Orthoptera > Gryllidae > Teleogryllus > Teleogryllus oceanicus. The sequence goes on along the minus strand of CAXIVR010000010.1, from coordinate 34,812,425 downwards.
GACAAGGAAGGGGAAGGGCAGATCGCGCGCGGTCCGTGGCCCGTTTGGTAGGGTACTGCTCCGGCATTCGCCAGGTTTTGATCGAAGAAACCACGGAAAACTACCGATCAGAGCAGCCTGCCGCTAGATTTCTCCTCCAGACAGCGACTGGATTCGACCTAGCTGAAAAGCTAGTGTCGAAAATCCTACCGCCGTCATGACTCGAACCTAGAACCTCTCGATCAGAGGCGCTGCAGTGACATCAGTTGATGCAACGAGCTACCGCTCCCGGTAATACCTTTCAATTGGAACCGAACTTTAAAGGTTTGAGTTTGTGCTCCGAATTGCGGTACACCGTCAAAACGTAATAGAATGTGCGAAAAGTTTCATTTTGTACAAAACCGTCCAGAGTACGTTGCATAAAAATAATAGTGATAAAACATATTTGTAAGTGCAAGGGAACGTCAGTATAATAAAGGAAACGGAATAAGCAGCAAATAATTTTGACAAGCTTTGAAAACATTATTATTTTCAGTGACTGCTGAATTTTGGCCTGTTAGATTAAGAAAACAGAACTGTTATATATGGAATAAAGTGAGAGTTTTATTTAAGAAATACGTTTGCCTCTCTTTGGGGATGTGCCACACCTCTTTTAAATCTCACGAGTCACCACTGTTCACTGTTCAGCGTGGAGAAGCAGTACGGCAGCGAACCACCAGAGCGTGTTGGCGTCACGCACTGCAAAGCGCGTCACTGTTTCGGTGGAACAGGGTTCCGCCCTTAGTGGAATGCAAACAATCCTATGGGCCTCTGAATGCAGAAATTTATTAAAACGAAACAAACAATTGTCTACATCCTCCAAAAATTGTTTCTTATTAACGAGTCAATAATAGATTTTTAGAATGTTTCTGTATCAAGACAATAAAGTTTTGCAATAATTGCTTAAGAATTAGGTTTGCCTGTCTTTCTGGATGAAATGCATCTCTTTAAAATACTAAGAGCTCCCATTTTTTGACCGGATTGGTCTTTCGGGGCAAATCTGATATGATGTTCTGATCGGAAAGTTCGAGGTTGAGAGTCCGAACGGTGCCAGGATTCTCGCAACTACTTTGGAAACTATGTTGAATGCAACTGCTTACTGTAGGAGAATACTAGCGCTCGCGTACTGTTAAACAGTAGTTTTCCGTAGTTTCACCGATCAATATCAGACGAATGCCCGAGTAGAACTCTAACAAACGAGCCAGGAATCGCGCGCGATCTTTCCTTCTTCTTTGTTGTTCTATTCTCACCTCTTTTTTACTCACACACTAACACACACACACACACACACACACACACACACACACTTAAATGCAGCACTCCTGTCGGAATTTGTCTCTTAGATTTTTCCAGGCTGGGATGGGTTGAAGATACCCGTTTGAGGAAAATCCTGTAAGTCCACGTGGAGTTTGGCACTGGATGTCGTCATCCACCGGAGGAAGTTCACCGCCATCTCTAGCGATAAAAACATGATCTACAGTTACGGGACTAAACACCTTATCAGTTACCGCTGCAGGAAACACTGATAAATCAATCAGTCAATAGAATATTTATTTATCAAGACAATGAAGAAATGTAATAATTAGGGGGCGGATTTTAATGAAATGTCATTTTTTGTTTTCACTTTAAAACAATGCCATTTAGTATAGCAATTTATTTTATGTTATGACACAAGGAAATGACCCAGACTTTAATTTTTTTATTTTTATCGATTTCGGCTAATAACCCTTTTTTTCACTTTTTACTTTTAATGCATTTTTCGCTGATTTCATCAATTTTAATGTCGTTTTAATGGTACATGCTTCCAATAATATTTTCAACATGCAATATATGTTCTCCACAGAATTCCTGAGTACCTACACCTGGTCACTTATTCGATTTATTCGCTCAGTAATTGTAAGGTCAGCCATTGTGAGTATGTAATCTAAGGTTCTTGTGACGCCTGTCAGCGTCATTGGCGTTTCAGCTGATTTTGGGATAACTAAAGAAAGAGATTTTTTGATAAAGAACAGTTCAATAGAAAATTTTGAAAGTTCATTGATTGATTGATTGCTTTTTTCGTGTTTCCGGGCGCGTCAACTGCTTCGGTCATTAGTCCCGTTAGTGTAGTGCATATTTTTTCTTTCGGGAGATGGCAGTGATCCTCTCCCGCTGGATGGCGAGATCCGGCACCGACCTACCGTCGGCTAGTGGGCTTTCCCCCTAACCAGGACTTTCCCCCCAGCGGAGCACCACTCCAGCCGGGACAAGCTCCAAACTCCCGACCGGTCTCCCGGAATATGTGATAGATGATTGTGGTTCGTGTGTGTATAAGGGTAGAGGATAGGACAAGGAAGAGAAAGGACAGATCTCGCGCGGTCCGTGGCCCGTTTGATAGGGTACTGCTCTGGCATTCGCCTGGTGCTGATCGGAGAAACCACGGAAAACTACCGATCAGAGCAGCCGGCCGCTAGATTTCTCCTCCAGGCAGCGACTGAATTCGACCTAGCTGAAAAGCTAGTGTCGAAAATCCTGCCGCCGTCAGGACTCGAACCTAGGACTTGAAAGTTCACTTGAA